>JBAMHZ010422374.1:0-11502 GCA_037177395.1 Alpinia galanga | reverse complement strand
TGAAACAGGATGCTCATTTGCTAGGAGATTATTAGCAATGGATTTAATCGATTGAATATAATCATTGATAGATTTGTCTCCTCGTTCCACCGATTGTAGTTGCATATGAAGTTGAAGCACTCGTACATTAGAGAGTGATGCAAAAGTTCGAGCAAGAGTATCTCATATATGATGAGAACTATCGAGCGCTACAATCATAGAAAATATAAACTTGCTGGGTCAAAAAATCAACCATGTCATAATTAGTTGATCATTTTTACATCAAACTCCATAACTATTAAAAAGATTTATTCTAATTGAATTAATCAAATTTGATCAAATCTAGATAGTTAATCCTCTTTTACACCGATGTGCTCGGGGGGCTTGCTGGAGGTGACGCTGGGGAGGCCGCTGATGATGCCGTGCTGCAGGTTGCTGAGGAGGTGGGTGGACCTGGCGGCGGCGGCCTGCATGTGCACGGCGCTGAGGGCGAATGTGCTGGGGATCCGGCTCAACTTGCCGGTCAGCCTTCGATTGCTTCTCAACTACTGCGGCAAGAAGGTGTCCGCCGGCTTCATTTGCAAATTGAGGGGACTCGTCGGAAGCTGGAAGATGGCAGTGCAGTGCAGATGACGAAAGAGAGATGAGAACGTATGTGAATAAATGTTTTGCAATTGTGTGTGACGATGCGATGACGAAAGAGAGATGAGAACAGCAACACGATAATAAAAAGTCGAGAACGACGAAATGGATTGTTACGATGACAACAAAGAGATGAAAATAGACAAATTAGAGAGACGCAATAGAAATCCATAAATAATAAAATATGAAATATTTATATACATTATATAACTCTTATTTATTTTTATTTTAATCCTTTTCATCTACCATTGATACTGAGAAATTACAAGTCCCACAAGAGGATCTTATAACTAGCACGTCAACAAATTTACACAAGAGAGTAAAAGTTAATTCCAGAGGGAGTCTTTTTAGGGTGTCTATGCTCCTGTCACGTTAATCCTTTGTTGGACACAAAGTGCTTCTCGTGATTTATCTCATTCGTATTAACTGTAGGACCGGTTGGCAGAGGCACTGAGGGCGAGCGATTCGCCTTTTACACAAGATATTAAGAAATTATAAAAACAATGTTGATTTTTAAAAATTAGTACAATAATAATAATGATGTATTAAGTCGTGATATTGATTTTTTAAAAATAGTAAAAAAAGAATATGTTTGAACTACGGAGGACTATAAAAATTTACATGAGTTAAAATGGATATAATCGGAGTTATCTAGATCTATCAATGAATTTTGATCGAAACTCATCCATAGACCTAAGAGATTTAAAATTTTTAAAAAATTGACATATAATAAAAGAGAGCAGTGCAATAAATATATTTATGATATTCATATCTAGTTTTGACATTCTTACGATAAGTTATATATATGTGTTAATTGTTTTAAAGTTATAAACTATGAAAACCTTCTGATTACTTGTTAATAATTTTAAACTCATTTTTTTTATACATATAGATTTTAGGGCACTTTAAAAATCGATAGCACTTGGAATCGATCCGATCGAAGCTCTCTAAATTCATCAATAGATTTTGACCGAAACTCCTTGATGAATCTGAAAAGATTTTAAATGATATTTTTAAACTTGAATCTGAACTATTATGGGTTTCACCTGGCAACAAATATTGATCTCTGAATAAGCTTCGATTAAAAATATATATATTTCATTCTAATACCCGAGTCAAAAATTATCATATCCATAAATAGATAATTGACATACACTAGCACTTTCATTGTGTTAATTTTTACACATCAACACTACCATGGTGCTGATTTAATTACACCAGCACCATGGCTTTACTATAGCTTTATAAATGAAGTTAATTACATTATGATATTATTTAAAATTAACATTATCGTAGTGCTGATGTGATACTGTACTAGTATAAAATTAGCATCACCGTGGTGTTGATATAAATTACACCGACACTAACTATGGTGTGCTATTGGTGTAATTTACTCCAACACCACACGATGATACTGATTTAATTACACCAGCACCATCGTAAAATTAATACGATTAAATCAACATCATAGTATAATTAATTTCATTTATAAAGTTATAATGATGATTTTTACACATCAACATCACCGTAATACTAATTTAATTACACTAGTGCCATGGATTTACACTAGTACCATCGTTGGTGTAATTAATTCATCATAGTGTAATGTGGTGCTGGTTTAATTACACTTGCGTCAGCACCACATTACACCATAGCTGGTGTAAAACTGATGTTAGCCTCTAGGACTGACTCGATTGGTAAATATATAAAAGTAATTTTTAAATGAGCAAGGATTAATTCTCGGAGAGATCATAATTCTAGGCGATCGATTGATCCCCTCATTTGTACTTGTCACTTCTGAGTTTCTGATTTATCCCCTCCTCGATATGGAGGGCTAAGGGGGTGCTAATGTAGCGGCTCCACGTGTTTTTTTGGGTGTAAAACTGATGTTTTTACACTAACACTACAATTGGTGTGTGATGCTGGTGTAAATTGGACCACACCATGGTTGATACTGATGAAATTTACATTAGCATCATGATTGTGCTAATTTTAAATTAGCATCATGGTATAATTAATTTTATTTGTAAAATTATAGTGCCGATGTAAATACCGTGGCGAAACTAGTGTGTGTTAATTGTCTGTTATCGAAAATCTATAACTTTTAATTTAGGTATCGGCATAATTTTTTTTTGAATCAAATGTAATTCAGAGATCTACATTTGTTGTCAGATGAAACCCATAACAGCCCAGTTTTAAGTCTAAAAAATAACATTTAAAGTATTTTTAGATCCATCAAGGGATTTAAATCAAAACTCATTAATGAACCTATAGAGCTATGATTGGACTCATTCCAAGAACTACAAGTTTTTGAAGTGCTTTAAACTATATATGATAAAAAAAAATCTATTCGAAGTCATTAGCAGCAGTGATCAAGAGATTTTTAAAGTTTATGATTTTAAGATAATTAACACATATGCATAACTTTTCGTAGGAATGTCAAAACTAGACATAGACATCATAAATATATCCATTGCACTGTCCTCTTCCATTACATATTAATTTTTTAAAAATTTAAATTATCTAGGTCCATTGATGGATTTCTATCAAAATTAATTGATAAATCTTGAGAACTCTGATTGAACTCATTTAACTCCTGAAGATTTCTACAGTGCTTTAGAGTCCAAATATATCCTTTTTTACTTTTTTTTTAAATCAACACTACAAGTTAACACATCATCACTGTTGTAGTGTTAATTTTTAAAAACTAGCACAACTATAGTACTGATTTTTGGAAATCAATATCACCGTGATGCTAGTGTAATTAAACTATAATGCTAATTTTTAAAAACTAGCATCACATTGATTGTTACATGCTTGCAAAGGAGAGAGAAAAGGTTAATTTAATTTAAAAGGAGGGAGACGAGAAAAGAAATTGTTACATACAAATGAGAGAAGAAATAGAATAAAAGATAAATTTTGATAGAAGGGTAATGTAGGAATTGAGTACGTCGTTCAGAAAATCTAAAACCATGGTGCATTTTTTAGGAACTAGAATACGTACTGTGCATCCTGTGGCAACCTTGGAGTTGAGCTTAAACGCACATGGTAGACTAGTGCATATATAATATACGAAAACTAAACTTACCTATGATTTGATATAGTAGGGGATCCCGCCCAGGACAACTTACATGAGAATATCTCGTATGTCTATCACATATTTTGAGAATATTCCAATTATGAATATTCTTGTTGATCTCTGATTGAAAATATTCTTATAGCTCCATCACATTTTACGATCGAGATTATCCTCTATCACACAAGAACATTCTTGCCAAACCAACACCTCCAAATTAGACTTCCAGAGTCCCACCATTCTTGACAATTGTGATCGTCAACTAAGCGACTACTAATAACCATCATTGATGGAATATATAGAACTTGCAGTGTCCGAATAGTAATAAATGCATAGTAATTAGTGTTATTACCTCTCACTTTGAAAATATCTCCAATCAGAAAAATCTCCAAATAGAATATTTTTGACGAACGAACCAACTCCTCTGACCCAAACTTTCATCCATTCCTAACGGACGCAGCTGACAAGCAACTGCCACTAATTGTCACTTACAGATCACAACGGACATCTAGATGATAGCAGGTGTATGGTATTGAAGTTGTCTACTCTGCTACCCGAGACAACTCCGTTAGCCAAGCCAGCTAGAGTTCGAGGTGGCATCCTACATAGATAATCAAACATCTCAATATAAAACCAAATAAGCTCTCTCTTTTTGTGCGTGCATATTCTTACTTCCATTCACTTTATACAACTAGCACTGACTTAACCGTTGAAGGCATCACGTCGACCATCACCGACTCTTTTTCGTTCGTGTTACTGTGTAGGTGGTGCAATAAACCTTGTGGTAAACAAAGGGAGGTGGTGAGCACTATTAAACAGGAGTGGAGTAGTGCAACAATAATTTAATGTACTCAATGATATAAAGAGCAGAATGAATTTGATTTAAAAATTTTTTGAAGTGCTTAAGATTATCAGTAAATTTTGATCAAAATTTATTGAAGACTTTAGAAACCTCATAATCATTCCAAACCAAACTCATGATGCCTATAAGAGCCTCTCAAGTGTAAATGCCAACAAATTTGAATTTCATAATCTAAATTAAAAGTTATGAATTTTTTAAATCCTCACGGCTTTAAAACAATTTGACATAAACTCTTTAAAGGGCATAGACCTATCATACTTACTCACCAACACCTTCAAAAGATTCTCCCATGATTTAAACTATATTTTGAAATTTTGAACATTATAAGAACATCAATGAGTTTTACTCACTGATGACCTTAAAAATATTAAAATCACTTCAAATCAAATTAAGACTATTGAATTTCTTAGAGCCTCTTACGTATAACCATGTCTTGTGCATTTTTAAAAACTTCATTACATTACATTGAGACAATTTGACACAAGTTCATTAAAGGATCTAGATTTATCAACTTAATCAACTGTGTCAAGATTTTAAAATTCCGAACACTATTAAGTATACCAATAAATTTTGACTCAAATTCATTGATAGTCTTAGAAGCATCAAAATCACCTTAAATCAAATTATAGCCAGTGCACCCTTTGAAGTTTCCTTAGTGTAACTATATCCTCGGATCTAAATTTCATGGCCTAGATTACAAACAGAGTTTTTGAAATCTTTATCACCTTGAGACAATTTGACACAGGCTCATTAAACAGTCTAAGTTTGTCATGCTTACTCATTTGTCATGTTTACTCACCAATACTATTAAAAAATTCCTAGGACTCTCCTGATGCAAACTATGCTAAGATTTTAAAATTCTAACAAATTTTATCTTTAGTGGCCATGGTGAGTAAGACAAGTTTAGGTCCTTTAATGAATTTGTATCAGATTATCTTAAGGTGATGAAGATTTTAAAAATCTACCACTTTTAATCTAAATCATAAAATTTATATCTGCTCAAGAGGCTTCAAAAAGTGCAATTACGCGCCGCCTAAGAAACATTTTAAACTAAGTTTATTGCCCTCCTCACATCATCTTAAATACAACCAAACTAATAGATATGAATTATATATCTAAATAGAAAGTTGTAAATTTTTAAAATTAATAAAATATTTTACAGTATGAATCTGGATAATTCACTTGCAATCACAAATCGAGTAAGATAAATTTAGAACACAACTAGTATACTCAACTGTCTATATCAGTCAACTAATGGTAAATGAGCAATCGAATGACCGGTCAAAAAATCAAACACGACAAATTTAAAAATTGACTAGTGTGCTCGATTACCTATAGTAGTTGACTGTTCATTAATCAATAATGGACTACTTAAAACGGAGAGCATAATGAAAAATAACTATGAAATACAAAACTTACTATGCGAAATAGGTGATACCAAAAATCACCTACGTGGTTCAATAAAATGCTATCAATTATTTAATCAAAGGATGACAAGTAGACATAACATCTTTTAAGAAAGCACATATATAATAATTTAATGCTCACATTATACGTTAATAAGTTACATATACATATCATTAAAAGAAATAGCCCAAGAGCATAACACTTGAAATAATTTAAGAGATAATCATCATTCCTCACTGGATGCATGTCTAGGATGCAAAGTTAAAAAAAGAAAGAGTACAATTTCTTCATTTTCCCTGCTTTATACAAGAAGGCTATTCCTGAAACAAAATCGACTAATAAAAAATTGCATCTAGAAATATTTACTACTAAAAGAAACAATAATTGGTCACAACTTAACTACAATTCTAAAAAAAAATTAAAATAAAAAATCAGAAGAACTTTAATAGTTGATAATATTGCACAAATAAAAAATGACTACGAAAGAGAGAAAATCGAGCAAAGCTCACTAAAACGGAAAAGTTAATATTGAACATATGAAAAAAGAGGGAGTTTTGACGCAATAGTAAAATTGGTACCTTGTGACTTAAAAGTTATGGGCTCAAGTCTTTAATTCAGCTTCTTGTAAAATACGATAAAACTGCATATAATAGACCTTTCTCGAAAACTCTACATGGTGAAAATTTCGTGCACCCAATTACCCTTTCAGAGGAAGGAGAACCAAGCTCATCTTTCCATAGTGTAACGTTCTCACATTATAGAACAGTTGGCTGCAGCATCTAATTGATCAGGGGATCTGCAGCAGTAACAATCAAGAAGGATGACAAATTATAATCACGTTTAAGCCATAAGGAATGATAAGTTTGCTTGAAAAATGTAAAACATCAAAGAAATGGGATGAGTATCATAAGCTTTTACTAGAAAAGATGTGAGATTGTGTCCACTAATTCTGCAATACAAGCATGGAAATTGATAAAACATGAAGTTGCCTGCTGTATATCTAGTATGCAGAGAAGACTCATAGGTTTAAAAGATCAACCATACCAGTATAAAGCTGGTCCAACATCAACCCCGATCATGAGACAAGATGGAGAGGAATATTACAGGCTACTTGTATTATTTGCTCGTTAACTCTTCCTGTGTGATATTTCAGGTCTAAAATATTTCTAGACCATTCATTAATGAAACAAGAAACACTGATGTAAAATTCACAATAGTCAAACCTAATCCTAACTTTACTGAATATGCAAGTTAAAGCTTGACTTTTTAAAGTTTTAAGTGGCAATAATCTTGAAGGGTAATCAGTACCAAGAGGTTAGAAACATGAAAAGATGGCATATCGAGTTAGATCTTCAAGAAGACTTCTGAAATGTCACATAAATCTAGCATACTCAATCTCAGTTCCCAAACCATAAGTTCTTTTGGCTCTGACACTGAGCAAAAGCATTTTTAATATACGCATGATGCTGCTACGACATGATCATCCCTGGTTTCCTTGTTGAATTTAATCATATCAGGATCTATTTATGATGGGGGAAAAACTAGATTAATTTAGAAATATGCTAGATCACAAATGTTCTGTCAAATCCTTGATGTGTAAGAACAATAAAATGAATGATCCACATTTAGACATGCAAAATAAATGTTCGAACATGTGTGTGAATATATGCATGCATCATACACATATGAAGCAGTAAAATGCTCTGTGGACCTATAGGTTTCACATCATTCAGTTGTCCAAGTTCAACATATGGCCATGGAGTACATCATGAAAGTAGATACAAGCAAAGCTAGGTAGGAAAACAAACACGTAAACTGGAATACTCACAACTGGCCAAGGTTGCTTAGATCAAGATCAGGAGCAAGTTCTTGAACAATATCACTTGGAGGTTGACCACATTCCTGCATTTTCTGCATGAGATCGACAATTTTGGAGAAGTTTTCAGGTTCATTATCATAAACCTCATTTAACTTCAATACAAGCTCATATTGGTGATTATAGCGATCATAATCTTCCTTGTTCAGAACATCTTTGTGCTCTTCCAACCATTTTGGATATCGTTCTCCAATCTCCTTCATGGGATCATGGAGAATTTCTTTGGACAAAAGCTGCTGCATCATAGTTTCAACTATAGATTCCACATCCTGTATAATGGAGACAGACAATCTGTGTCAGGCCATTAGATTCCACATCTGTTATTATCATACAAAAGACACAAGCTGGGTGTAAGAACATTACAGCCAATAGACTGTAGGGAAAATTATATATATAGTAGAAGGAATTAACCTTACTAAAGACTAACAAACCTATATTGCTATCAAAGGATAGATTTAGAAAATAGTTGCATGAAATCCAATTGGTCACAACAAGGATGAGACTAATTGAATCACAAAGCTGAAATTGGATTAAAATCTTATTAAATCTAAATCCAGACTCAATTAACTTAAATCCAAACCAAATTAATTTAAACCTTAACTCATTAAGCACTTTTTCCTTTTCATTATCTCCACAACTAAAGTTTTATCCCTGCTCATATTCCACCTACTCTGCATGTAAAAGTTTGAAAGACAGAAATGTCATTTTCAAATCATTTATTCATCAAATCAAAGCATATTCATTGCGTTGTAATTTTTATTCTTCACGTAATGGATACTGTAAACAAACAATATTTAACAACTTGGCCTCCTTTTGACTCATTAATTTGAATCCCAATAGGAGTGTTTGATTAGAATTTGACATTTTGGAATAAAAATTCAAGTTTAGCAATTCAAGATTTCACAAATATCACAATTTAAAATAAGATTTTAATCTTTTGTGGGTTCAATATTTAAAACAGTACATACAATATAATTGAAAAAACACAAATGTTGGGGATAACAGATTTTCTGTAGTAAGTTCCTTGCACCACCCACAAAGGTAGAATGCTGTAGATATCAAAATTACTATGTAAATAGATGATAGTAAATGCTCTAAATAGAGAATCTGACAGAATTATCACAATTCAGTCCCTAGTTCAAAGTGTAAATATAACTAAGTTGGATGAGCCTATTATTTATTTGACCTTGTGCGATGCAGAAATAGTTTATCAAAAAGCTAATGGCTTCATGATGAAGCCTTCATGGGCAAGGTTGCTAAGTCTGTTATCCCACCGAGGATGGTAAAAGGTCCAAAGGATCAGGTCATAGTTTCCAATAGAAAAATTGAAACCTGAGAACAAAATGTGTTTTGAAAAAAATACATAGTAATTGAGGGTCTGGGACATCTTGAAGTTTATTATAGGATCAAATGAGCCTTCAAGCCTATAGTTAATTGTTTCATTCACCAGACAAGTTCTCAAACATGTAATCAGCAGTTGTACCATCATGTATTTGGTTCATGAGGCTGGATTTACCACAAGAGCACCAAAATTTGAGCAAACGTTGATGAAGGAAAATCATAGCGCTCCAAAAACCCAAACAAAACAAAGTAAAGAAAGTGGCAATTCTATCCACTGGAAAATTTGATGATTTGCTAAACGAAGTTCCCAGATATCTATGGTTCTGAAAATAATAAAGAAATATAAAGGTAAAACGCAGGAACAATCGTTTTGACATTTTTTTTCTTCTTAAAAATTTTAGAGGATAAAATAATAGTAGCATACCTGGGAGCCAGCCATCTCAGCCTCAAACTGCTTGACGAACTCCTCGACCATTTCAGCATCGGCGCCCCTGGGGACATTGGTGGTTCTCGTGGCGGACTCCAAACCCCTCACTGCCTCACGCGTCTGCTGCGTCAGCTTCTCAAGTGCCTCGGATACGTGGGATCCCTTCGGAGGAATCCTCTGCTTCCCCTTCCTCCTTGCACCCAGGTCCGGCAGGCCCATCCCCAGTCCCTGTACTTGCGGTGAGGAAGACGACGGGGACGGAGACATATCCTTCCCCATTCTCCCATCCGTATTGCGATCGATCCTGTCAATCTCATCGCACCACCGAAATGAATGAAGAATTCGATATAAAATAACAAACAAAACAAAATCGCTTTGGATGAGCGAGGATTTGAGAGGTGATGAATAGAAATGGAACAGAAGAGATTGGCTACCTTTGGGATGGAGTGAGATCGATCTGGGAGAAATCGTCCAAAGCGCCTGAAACGAAGAAAACAGGCCCAATCAAGGAATTGAACGCGCGCGCGAGAGAGAAAAGGAGGCGCCGTATTAGTACTGTCGAGCAGCTGGTCTAGGTCATCGGCGGAAGAAAGGTTGGCCATGGCGACGGGACTGGAAGCCGGAAGCTAGAACAAGCTGCCGACGGAGGATCGGAGCTAGGGTAACCGCCTTCGAGGCTTCGTGGTTGCTTGCCGCTCGTCGTGGACCGTGAGCAATTGGTCAACG
Source organism: Alpinia galanga (assembly GCA_037177395.1). Classification (NCBI taxonomy): domain Eukaryota; kingdom Viridiplantae; phylum Streptophyta; class Magnoliopsida; order Zingiberales; family Zingiberaceae; genus Alpinia; species Alpinia galanga. Next base: position 1,166 of record JBAMHZ010422374.1, on the reverse strand, counting down.
CTGATAAGATTCATTTTGCCCGTCCAATTTTAATCTCGGGTACTTTTCAAAGCACCCCCTAAAATATTTACTATCTTTTTCCAAATGCCCTAAAAGTTTAACTAATATCATAATACCCTCAATTTTTTTATTTTATTGCCCCTATTCAATATTAACATACATATATATTTTACCTCGTTAAATCACCACCAAAAATATTCATTTGTTAATAAAGATGATGTATTTTAAGGATAAAATAAATTCATTATAAAAAAAATAGAAACTGATGCATTTTAAAATAGATATGTGTATAATATATTCTTTGTTTGTTTTTTTATAATCCCCTACAATATTATATTTAAATGTATCGCCATGTAATCCACCCAAATAATATTACGATATTTATGATCATTACAGATGATTATCAACAATAAAACTGTGATATTAAATTGCTCCCATAGTTTGTTTATTCTAGAACGACTTAAAAAATCATGTTTGAAAAATTTATCAACATTATATGCGAAAATTGTTTAATGTAAAAATATTATATTCAAATGGGTTCTCTTAGGATACACCAAAATATTTACTTAAATTAATTTTCTCCTATGTGTTTTTGGTTTAAGATTTTCTCTAATATCTGTGCATGTCTTGCTTTTTCTAATTTGACTTGATTTCATCTAGAGTTATAGAAAATAATTGATGCAGTTTTTTTATTTTTGGATCCTCTAGAACGATGTTCTTGTGGTGACATGAGAATGAGTTCTCTTAATAGTAGAAGATGTTCTCCTCTGATTATCTTTTCTATCAAAGTTAATATTAAGTCAGACAACCATCGATTTCCCGACTAACGGTTCTCCGATACCTAAATTAGAGTTTGCAGGTGGAAGAAGAAGAAGAAGAACTGAATGGAATTAGAAGAATATAGTTATAATGAGTAATAATGTTCTAGCCCTCTTCATAGGTGTCTCTTCTTCCCTCTTATACCTATAAGGAAGAATCTTTTTCCTCCTTGCTTCTTCCCATGACCCCTCTCCGTTCTCTGACAAGGAGGCATCCGAGGAAATGAGATCACCATAGGAAATGACAGTGTTAGTGCAGTGAGCACTACTCCTTATTTTGATGTATGAACCATAGTCTAAAAGTTAGGTTCACTTGTGTTTTGACCTATATGACAAGAGTGCAGGAAA
>JBAMHZ010422364.1:0-11502 GCA_037177395.1 Alpinia galanga | reverse complement strand
TGTGAAAGAAAAACATGTTAGGATTCATGATCATTGTAGTTGTTTTAGAGCCAGAATAGTCTTTTATATTTGTATGCGTGCATCTCAGAATTGTAATTTGCAGCTATCTGTAATATTACTTTTTTTTATTCATATGCATTAAAATGAGCTCCTGTTTAATATCATTTTTCTGAAAAAGGTTAAGATTCAGGACTATATATTTCTTTTCTGCTAGTTTCATGACTGTTTGTTGGGAAGAGCTGCCACATCAGCTTATCATGTCAGTTTTCAACATAGCTCTTAAGTTTGCTCAGACAGCACACAATTTGCTGCATCTGAATGCCTGTAAAAGTTTACAAAACCTAGATTTTAGGTAGCTATTGTTGTCAGAATCTCATTCTAGATTTACTCATTAGCCCTTATACCAATTCAATCCAGTTGGCCTTCAAAATGGAAAAAGTTATTATAATCTTAAGTGTATCTGACTTATGACAAACTGCATTTGTAATATTGTTTGAAAGGAATTACAGGCAATTGAAACTTTTGCAACTGTTTCATGTATTATTTTTTATTGCCTCATTTATTTATTTAATATATGAATTATTTGGTCGCTTTTCTGAGTTCTAGCATCTTTTACGTCCATGCTTGATGATACAATGTGTGTTGTCTTCAGTCTATAGAAGCTATAAATGTTCTCAATTATCCATAATAATTTTTTAGTAACTTATCATTCCTTTACTTATTAAGGGTTTAAGTTTTGCTATTGAAAGTAAAAAAGCATCTGAAATCCAACTGGCTCTTATATTCTTTGAACAGCTACTTGTTCATAGTATGACAAACAGTGCATCCATATACTATGATCTCTTCATTTTTGAATCATTGCTTCCTCAAATTGCATAGATGAGAACTACTACCTATCAACTTGATCTCCTCAATTAAATGAGAAACATTCAGATATCACTGTTTTGGATCATCTATATTGCTAAAAAAAGAGTTTATATAGTGGCAAATGCTAGAATGAAAAATATACCATTGCATTATATATCCTCTTCGAATCAGAAGTTATCTATTTTAAATTGTCTGACAATTCAATTAAAGATGTAATTTATACTAGCAGGGGTCAGAATGTTTTGAACATTTCACCTACACTAGTACTTATAATTGACAGATTTCATAGTATAGACATTTTAGCCTGCCTTGCATATCTGACAAATTTTCACAAAATTCTTTCTGTTGCATTCACAAGGAATATCTGTGCTTCTTTTCCTTTCAAAAAGTTTGGCATCATCTTGGAGTATGGAGGTCCATATGCATCATCAAGATTATCCTCAATGGTTCCTAAATTGGATAGCTTGCCTCGAATTCACTTCATCCATGTTGAATTTGCGACTCATCCTAATGCAGTTTTTCTTTGTGAAGGCCCTGATGTATGCGAGGATAATCAATCTACTCGGGTAACTCTCTCTGATAACTTACCTATTTATGTCAGCAGTTCCAGCAACTATTGCAGCATTTTGTGTTTCCTCTCTTTCACCGTTCTCAACTATTCTGTTTCAGTTGTTTCAATCTCAACGGCATTAACTTTAGTGTACCCATTTCCTGTTCACCAATTGGAAAATTAGGCAAACTCTTTCTGTACGTAGCTTATAAAAGTGACAGATAAATGTGTTTGGAGTAGGAAATTCGTTAATAGTTAATACTAAATTCTACTCCAGTCATTTCCATCACTAGCAAATAGGTGTATGCAATGTTATGAGAACTGGACTGGACGTTGGTTCAACTGATCAAATTGGCAGCGAGTGGCTATTCTGATCCAATATATTTAGTATTATTTTCCAGTTGACCGGGATTTTCCATCTAAAAAAACTGCAACCAGGGAGGTTAGTTGGTTTGCTCTCCCTCATCAGTTTTAAAAGTACTCATCAGTGTCGTATTGGGTTTCAATTGTATCAAACAATATAATTAATAAGGATAGACGCTGTTTGACTGCCTTATGACCTAGAGATTATAGATTCGAATCCTGAAAACAATCTCTTATAAAGCAGATAAGACTGTATATAATAGATCATTTCCTGGAACCCCACATGGTAGAAGCTTCTTGCACTGGGTTGCTTTTTTTTAAACACTGTCTGACTGCGACTTGCTTATTCTCTATTAATAATCTGCTGTAATCTTTATACACAGGATCAAATATATTTAAAAACAAAAAAAAAAAAAACTGCAAAGAACTATTTATACAACTTTTTACTTTCCACAAAATATACGTATACAATATACACAACATTGTTATTTGATTTGTATTTATATGTTGTCATAGAGATGTACTCCAATTCAACTGGGTTTGCTAGTTGACTTATTCTTGAGAGTGAGAATCCACCCATCTCTCCTATACATGTGCGTCTATGCAGATGCAAACACATACATATGTAAAATTTTCTGTCAGTAACTGTAAATATCTTCATTGCAGTATTGGATTATTAATTGTCTTGTATTTTACTGAGGCATACCATTGGGTGGTTCTTTGTCAAGTCCAAAGTCTAGGTACCTTAGGTACTGTCGTTCTTTGCTTTTTTCCTTTTTGTTTAAGAAAATTTCCAGACTCTTAAAGATAGATTGTTGTGTTTTGTATTTTCTCTGAACCAACACATGAGCCACTTACACATTGAATCTTCATCTTCTGCAGGATACTAGTTCACAATCCATACCCAGTGTCGAAAAGAGCTTGAACAACATTATAGATATCCTAAATTTTGTTCCATCAGAGGAGAAGAATAGCTGCCTATCATCAAAATCTGGTAATGAGAGGGATTCCTCATATGAAAATCAAGCCATAAGATCAAAGGATATCAATTGCAGCAAACCTTGCTTCCCTGATGCGGTAGTTATTGTTAATACCCAAATATTTGATAAGAAAATGCTTATTTCTCGACGAACTTCATACAAAAAAATTTTAGCAACAGAGAAGGTTGGACTACAAATTGTGGAGCGAGATGTTCATCTACCTTTGGACTTGGTACTTGATGCTGCAGTTTGCCTAATTTGGTACGAGGCTAAAAATTTTATGGGCAATAAAGCTACTGAAGACTCATTTATTTCAATGTTTGTAGAGAACATGGCAACCAGCATTCTGATTTCTCTTAGTTACTCTTTCAAGTCTTGCATACTGGTGAGTCTATTCTGTACTTCTTGAACTCTACATATAAGAATGATAGAAGGTCTGTCTAATCTTTAAGCATGCATTTCATCCATTTTCTTTCTATCAGAAAGCTAATTAGCATACACAAGTTTGGTACAAATTACACATTGAACAGAAAATTATTGGGAAGTATCAAAATAATTCTGATTATACCCTCAATTAACAAATAATTCAAGAAAAAAAAAGTAAGACAAAGTTGTTCCATATAACTTATCTGAACTAATTTCTTTCATGTCATTTTACCTCCGTTAGTAAGCTTAAGGATAGAAGGGGAGCTTTGGCGCAATGGTAAAGTTGTTGCTTTATGATTTAGAGCTCACGGATTTAATTTTAAAAATAGCCTCTTACAAAAAAAAAGTAGGGTAAGACTGCGTACAATGAGTCTTTCTCCGGACCCTGCATAGTGGGAGCTTTGTGCACCGGGCTGTCCTTTAGTAAGCTTAAGGAAACTAACTTTCGATCCAGTTAGAACTGAATGAAGTTCACAGTAAAATCTTGTAAACTTTATTGGATGTGGTGTTCGCTTTTTTTTTTTTTGCACAATAACAAGACGGTTTATGCTTAGCTTTATAGCTGTAAAGCTTTTCCTTTATACCTTCTTGATAATTTTTATAGTCTGAAAATCTTCACTTGGTCATATTTGCTTCTCGATGCTGCTGTAGATCTTTGAGGGAGAGAGAAGCTTCCTCGCCGCCATAATGGAGTCATCTGATGCTCTTTATGCAGCAGCCGCCAGTCTTGATATTAATTTGCAACTATTTTGCTCACATGAGCCTGACTCAACGGATGACATAATATTGAGCTGCATTAAAGCTGCAACTAGATCAACTAAGGGTATATATCCAGCAATGCCTGAATCCGAGTCCATTGGCGAATCATTTCTTACAAGATTTCCCTCTATAAATCCGCTCTCCGCTCATGCTATACTTTCCTCAGGTGGTAGCCTTGTGGAATTTCTGCAATGGTCAAACGAACACAGAATTCGAGCAGTTGAAAAGTATCGTGTGCCTGAAGAAAGTATGTCTCTTTTCAGCGCTCTGTGCCGATTTGGAGAAGTTGGGGAATCTAAATCTGTTATGACACAGTGCTCCTCTATCGACTCAGATATTGACAGTGAATTGTTATCATCACCAAGAAAAAGGCTGAGAAATGTCTCTCACATTCTTCCAACACACTCTAACGATCCTTTTCTTGACCTTGCCGAGCCATTGAATCAAAATATTCGTCTGAAAGAAAAGCCTTCTGCATTCCAGCAACATCAGTTACGGAATTTTTTCAACATTCATGAGAAAATGAGAAAGATAGACAACGATTATCACAATGACATGTTGGATAAAACAGCCAGAGGATCTACAAGTACTGGTAAGGGTTCGAGTGGAAGAATCGAACGCAATTACATAGGTAAAAATTTCATTGATGTAATCAATGATGAGTGCATTTTCCTTGATGAAAATCTCTCCACAACATCAGACGCCTTTAACTTCTTGGAGACAGTTGATTCTGGAAGTGAACCAACAATCAGAAGCTCTAAATCTACAAGCCGACAAACTCGGAGGACAAGAGATCGTTCTGTATTCCCAACCTCAGAAGAGATCAACCATCATATGGACACTTTTTTGAATGATCGTCCAAAATTTGATGACAGAATATTTAAGCAGGAACACACGCACTTCAACTACAACAAAGGTGATGGACTAGTCATAAACCGCGGTCATCACAAGAGCTTTATGCAGGACAACAATGCAAATATCATCAATTTGTCAGCTCAAGAGAAAGCCCCACCAGTTGATGCCGGGATTCCATTCTCAAACACAGCTCGACAATCTAGTTTACATGGACCAGGCTGGTTTACTGATATTCTGAACAGACTGAAGGAGAAGGGCCACAAGCAACAACAAACAATTCAAACAAACCCATATTGCAACTCTGCCAGGATTAAAGATACACCAATAAAGATGAAAAGCCCTTCTATCATCGATACTTACAGGTACCAAGGCAGCAATGAGATGAACACAACCAAACGCAAGTGCAAAAAGGATGTGAAAAGAAAATTTTCAAATAACAACAAAGGTAAGGATACACCCTTCATTACCAGAACATGGACCCCAATTGACAAAAGAGCCAGACAGGTAATTAATTTCTGACGCCTATATTTCTTGGCATGATTTTACGTGCATAAAGAGAAACTTATGGCAATTTTGCAGAATCTTTATTTCACAAGAAATGGAAACGAGAAGCAGAGCAGACTGGTTTGGAGAAGTAGAGACAGCCCAAATTTAGATAGTAACCTTAGGAAGAGACGCCGAGATAACTGGTGAATTGGCTTGCCTACATTATAATAGAAAGGTATGGGACTTCTCTGTTTTACTTAGGTTTTTTTTTTCTTCTTAATTTGGTTAGGAATTTCTTTACAAAGTATTACACTTGTACTGTTAAAGTACATAGAGAAGAATTAGATTCTTTTTTTCTTTTTACCAAAATATGTGATCGAATTCCTTTTTGTTCTTTCGGCTGAACGTAAAATTAAAGTTGAGTTGCGGTTAGTACCACTACAAGCAACACACCTGGTGAAAGATCATACTTTAAGTGGAATCAAGTTGGATTGGCCTCATGTCATAATCTGTTGGTGCTGTAATCCATAATACTTCTGAATCCTACGCCTTTATACTTGGGGAAGAATCAAATGAGTTGTAAAAGACATTAAATGGTCAATAGGTTCCACCGAACCAAAATGAGCCAATCTTGTGGTCCTTTTGGTTAACATCAGAATGTCTTTTGTCCCTTTACCATTAAGACGAACACCCTTCATCTCCCTCTATATTTATGATATATCTTAATAGTATCAACACAGCAGCTTATATGACATGAAGTCCCTCTATATTTATTATGTATCTTAATAGGATCAACACGACAGCATATACAAAATAAATCTTTGGAAAATTAGTCCTAATATCAATTCTTCTATTTTAATAATTTCTTTTTTCCTGAAATATTTTTTTCTTTGTGGCATTGTTTTTGATTTGATACTTTTGTTTCTTTCTCCATCCACTGTGCATTGCAACTCATCCACTGCACTGTCGCATGACTCCACGGTTGGTGACTGACCTCCCACTCCATCTCATCATGTGGATTTAGCTCTATGATAAATATAAAGGATGAGTATGTGATTTGTTGGATATGAGTAACAGGCTCCACACATCTAGTAAAGAAGCGACCAGTGTTTTATCAAAGAATAAAGCAGGAGATCGAACAGTTTAGTATGAAAATGCATAATTTTTTGAAAAGGAATAGTAAAATTACTCTGTAAAGATCTCTCTAGAATAAATCAGTTTATGAATTTGTCCAAGAAAGTGATACATGTCAAGAAAATTTTATAGTTTACCTTAATGTGGTCTTGCTAATATTGCTAGGAGCAACGAAAAGACTTGTGTTATAGAGTCGATGGATGAACTGGAGCTGAGATTTTTTACTATAATTTTGTGGTTATATATAATATATATATATAAAGCTTGATGCTAGATAATGACAATCCTGTGAGAGCCTTCCAACCCAAGTAACACGCGTCTTAAGCTTGATTTAGATTGAAAAAGATACCATACTTCAGATTCAAGATTGAAAAGGAACAACCGTGACAACCCATGCGGCGATATCAATTTGTCCTATCTCAATGTCATGTCATCAAAAGTAAATAAATAATCAAATAGTATGGTAGATAAGCTGCAACACCTAACCTCTTGATCTAGCCTTAGGATCAAGTATCTTGAAAGAAAGAAAAGAAAAAAAAAACATTTCTTCTCAAGAAAAAAGAATCCAATCGTAAGGATTCTAAAGCTTTTCAGTATAATATTAAGACTGAAGATTTCTCATTGTGCTCTATCATTTTTCTTCTTTTAACTTTGTATACGTTGTTTGGTTGATTAACCGTTGGGCAACTAAGCTACCCTCAAAATCATGATCAAGCGGTTGTGCTTAATCGACTCAGTTGTGATTTCGTAGTCACCGCCCTCGCTTGTTCGGGCGATCGCTCGGAGAGAGAGGCGGGAATTTGCAAACAGTGAAAAACAAAGGGTGGGATATTTTTGGAAAATCCATTCGTAATAATGGGACAGCTAAAATGCCGATTTGGGTAATCAATAAAATTTTGAATTTTCCCAGTTCAAACCTAACCAACAACTCTGCTCACGTGGCATGCATCCGGCGAAGGTGAGTCGGTAGCTCGACGGTGGCAGGTAGGTTTTCCGGTAAGTGTTCCCGTTGTCGGGCCCCACGGAGCGTTGCGGTCCACATCAACGTGTGGCCCAGTCATTGATGGCAGCCACATGAATGCGGGCCCCAGTCTCGCTGTCCAATGAAGCGTCGCACATGCGTCTTGCCGTTACCTTCTCGAGTAACACCGAGTTGTGCCGGATGGTCACTGTTACCCTTCATTTACGTAGCGTTTGTATATATATCGGACTGGACCTCGACGGTCTCTTCTGCTTCGCTGCTGTTGTCTTCGTAGATTTTGTAGGGTTTGGCGTTGGGGGATGGGTGAGGAAGAGGCGAAGCAGGCTGCGCCGGAGACAGCTCCGCCACCGCCGGAGGCGGTGAAGGACGTGACGGAGGAGAAGGCCCCGATTCCGCCGCCGACGGCCGACGAGATTCCGGATGAATCCAAGGCTCTCGCCATCGTCGAGAGTGAGAACTTTTTTTCCTTCTGCTCTCTGTCTCTCATATTTTGTTCTCGTGGAGGGATTCTACGTGTTCTAGCTCAGTGAGACCGTTTGTTTTTGGTCGAAATTTCGGAGTTTTGTTTTTTGGACTTGTTAAAACCTGACCATTTTTGACCTATTGAGATTTCATCACTGATTGGTGATGCCCAAATGAGTTATAAATTTGTGTATGTATGCTGGGATTGCAGGGGGTGGGTGGGTGGGGTGTTGTTGCTTTTCTCGAACTTGAACTTTTGGGTCATAATTCCTTTTCTATTCGTTGATTTCTTTCTTTCTCTTGTAGTAAATTACAATTTCGGCTCCTCGGTAAAACTGACTGAAGATTCATCATGACATAGAATCTTTCATCTACTGAAACTTTACTATCAATCGCACTTTTATTTTTCTTTGTAAGAATTTCCTTTGCCTTCAGAAGTTCAGGATCCACCTAAAGAAAAGAGCTCAGGGGGTTCTATTGATAGAGGTATGTACTTGGAGGCCTACAGAGTAACTTCTCTGATTATCTTTTCACATCAAGTTATTTTTGGTAAAGAGGATGTTAATGTTTGATGATGTTTATCTTTCAGATGCTGCTCTTGCAAAGCTTGAATCAGAGAAGAGATTGTCTTTAATCCTGGCCTGGGAGGAAAATGAGAAAACCAAAGCAGATAATAAGTATGTCAATATGAAAATCTTGTTGAATCTTTCACTTTAATCTTCTATTAATGCATCTCATAGAACCACAAAAACCTAGAGATATCTAGTAATGACTTCTTGCAATGTCAAAGTTTTGAGCTATTCAATAGATGATTGCTTAGAGTTGATTATAGAAACAGACTGGATAGCTGATGAGCTGGAGCACCTCATTACTTCAGGTCCAATTATGTTTGACCTTGAAGATGTATAATTTCAAATTGAAGATTAGAAATTACGGAAAATTAAGTTCAACTATATATAGCTTTAGCATCTTAGGTTGATATTTTGGAATGTCAAAGTTTTGGACTAATTGAGCAACAGTTATGTAAGGTAGACTAAAGTGCACTCATCCATCTAGAAGTAAGCTATCAAATACAAGAGCTAAAATACCTTTTTATTTTAGCTCAGCAAAGTGCTGACCTATTTGATACATAATTCTTAATTGAATACCAGTGAGTGACGAGGAAAAGAAAATTCACCTACATTGGACTAACATAATTTTAGCTTTTGAGGAGTGTTTGTTAATATCAGCTAGCTGTTTCTCTACTGCATGATCCATCTTTTTTATTTGTTTGTTTGTTTGTTTTTTTTCCTTTTTGCTTGAAGGACTTGTTCAGAAGTACTTGCCAACTTGCAGCATCAATTATTTATCCAACTCCCTCTGTCATGCCATGCCTTCTCTTTGACCAACAGCTAGCTACCTTTTAGGACCAACTAGTAAACTAAAAGCAGAATCAGACTGTCAAAAGAGCAAGGTTAATCATTGAATGCCTAGCACCATGTGGCTGAGTGGTATGATAACATTATATGTGTGGTTTGAGGTCTAGCGACTTCTAAATGAAAAAAAAAAAAAAACAACAACAACAATGATCCAATTACCAATGAATTTGAACCTTTTTTTTTCCTGTGAAGGAGAACTGGTCAATATTCATACACTTTCTGGTTCCTTCTATGATAACCTAATTTCTATAATTTAGCGTGATTTCTTATTGTTGTTGTCCGATAGGGCTGTTAAGAAATTGTCATCCATTACTGCGTGGGAAAACTCTAAAAAGGCAGCAGTGGAAGCTGAGCTGAAAAAGAAAGAGGTACGTGCTTATTCCTGTTATTCTTGAGGTGAAATATTTCATCTTGTATCACTGAGGTATCCGTAGAAATGAATAATGTAGAATAACTAGATAAAATGATGCTGAGTTGAAATAGTTCTTGTTTTCTTGAGGTATCCATAGAAATGAAGAATGCAGAATAACTAGATGAAATGATTCTCAGCTGAGAGTTCATATGGCTGCTTTTATAGGATGGAATGAATCATTAATGGTCTAACAACATGAGCAATTGAGTATAAAGAAAAATAGTTTATCGATATAAAACTAGGATCCTGATGGATGCACAGGAAGCGCTGGAAAAGCTAAAGGCAGAGTATGCTGAAAAGATGAAGAACCAGATTGCATTGCTCCACAAGGAGGCAGAAGAGAAGAGAGCAATGGTGGAGGCCAGGCGCGGGGAAGAGCTCTTGAAGGCAGAAGAACAGGCCGCAAAATATCGCGCCACGGGGCTTGCACCCAGAAAGCTTCTTGGTTGCTTTCAAGCGTGAAATCGACTGATGCATGGATGGGAACAGACTTTTCTGTGTTCTAATTCCTCAGTTCTGTGTGTGTGTGTGTATCAATGTTTATAATTACGTTGATGTTTGTACTTAGTAATGCCACTCTCTATAAAAGCTTGATGCATTTGTATATTGAGTAGAAGAACAAAAGACCGGTTTGTATGGTTGTATTATATTTGTATCGTGAATATTCTTATTTTTAAATTTAATCAGACTCGTGGATCAGCATGATTTTTAACTATTCGCTGCAGTTTTTAGCACCACACAAGAAATATCCTCTAATATTTTGCCATTTTTTATATATATAAAAAAATATTCTCAGCATGTAGAAATATCAAACAAAAATGTCTCTGTCGCAGTTATTAATTAAATTAATGGAATGTGAGAGCCATATGAACATTATTAAATCTTGAGATGTTTTTATTTAAATTCAAAAATTAATCAAAGAATTATTTTGTTCATGGTCGATTAGTTTTTTTTTTTTAACTGGTATCAGGGTATCTGAATCTTTGGATTGATTAATCTATGGGGTGATCATCAATATAACTCTACAATCTTGGGATTGTCACTTTAATAGCTGAGTTAGAAGAAATTGAAATTATAGTAGGTCTTCACTGACCATCTGGATAAATTAAGGAAGTGCTCACAACTTTAGCGATCTAACTCGGACTCCATAGTTACATTATCCTTGAAAAATTATCCAATATTAAAGTTTTACTTTATCCACAGATAAACTCTTGTATTTTTTTTTTTAAATTCAACATCCTATGGGATTACCCGTTTAACAACCGAGTTAGAAGACGTTAAAATCATAGTCAATTTTCACTAACTATCTAGATAAATTAAAAAAGTACTCACAGTTTTAACGATCTAACTTGAATTCTACAGTTATATTATTTCTAAAAAATTATCTAATATTAAAATTTTACTTTATTCACAGATACACTCCCGTAATTTTTTAAAAAAAAATTCAACGTTAAATCTCAGCAAATAATCGAATTAATTTCTTATGTGAAATGCTTTTTTACAATTAGACTGGGATTGGTCGAAGCGCTGCATTTAATAAATTAGCCACCGATGGATTGCGACGACTTAGCGGCGCTGCCTCATGCGACACATGTTCTTCCTGCTGTCAAATAAAGACGTGACCGCGGTGCCGGCACCGCCCACGACGGCCAGTGATGCTGTCGCGTTGTCACCTGTGGCGGTGTCAAGTTGCTTTGATGGCGTGGCACCAAGCATCCAAATCTCTTTGGTTTTCTCTTCCACGCTTGAGGAGCCACGGTGGGAGAGGAAAAGGAAGGAAATAAATGGACTGAATATCGAAATTTCTT
>JBAMHZ010422353.1:0-11502 GCA_037177395.1 Alpinia galanga | reverse complement strand
CAGGACAAGGCTAAAATTGTTGATTGGGAAAAGATGAAAAATCAATTCCTTCCTTTTCGATATTCTCAGTCATTATTTCATTATTTACGTACTTAAAGATAGGACACCAGATTGATCGACGAATATACTAAGAAATTTTATCAGTTAGTCGCTCGCAACAATTTATATGAGACAGAGGAGTAGCGAATGACCCGATATTTGGGAGGTTTCCACAATTCTTTTAAGATATTCTTAATTTGTATTCTCTTTGGACTATTTCAAAGGTTTATCAATGCACATTGATGATTGAGAAGCAACAAATCAGTGAATCCAAAATTTTGAGCGATCAAACAACACTCTAGGTTCTTTCTAAATCTAACCTTAAATGTTTCAATGTGGTGAATTAGGACATAAGACCACTGAGTACAGAAAATTTGCTAGCTAGAAGGGCAAAAATCTATTGATTGAATAAGACATGGGTGACCTTTCTGATGATGTTGACGAAGTACTACATAGAGATAGTCAAGAGACATTGATTGTTCACAAGAGTCTTCTCACTCCAAAGGAAGAAGCAAAAGATGTTTAGCTAAAGACAAATATCTTTCATACAATCTATATCATTGTAGATAAAGTATATAAGATGTCTTTCATACAATCTATATCATTGTAGATAAAGTATATAAAATGATTATCGACAGTGGAAGTTATGAAAATATTATATCCAAAGGCACCATGCATAAGTTACAATTAAAGATAGATCATCATCCGAGGTCATACAAGTTATCTAGGTTAAATAAGGAAAGTGAGATAATCGTAGAACAAATATGCTTTGTTTCTTTTTCTATTGGCCATAGGTACTATGATTAAACTTGGTGTGATGTGACAATGGATGCATGTCACATTTTGTTGGGACAACCTTGACAGTATGATCATAAAGTTGCTCATGACGGATAAAAGGATACCTATACAATTCGTCTCCAAGGAAAGAAGATTATACTAGCATCCCAACAAGAGAGTCGGAGTCCGTGCATAGGTATAGTGACATCAAGTCAAACTTGAGGATAAATTCTTTTCAACTCGAAGCGTCTGATGCAGGGTATTTAGTAATTCGAATCATTCATATCTTATGATGAGATCCTGTCTTCTCCTAAGTTATGACGAAGGACAAGTGAGGCGACCAATAAGTATTTCAACATCTCCATGAACTCTAAGCATGAGAATACTTTATTACAAGCCTTGAAGAGATGAATTCAAGCTCTCTAGTAGCTAATATGACTTGCCTGTGCCCCTTAGCATGGGGTGTGTCCCATTCTGGAACTTAACAGAGGGTTCCAGCATGGAACATGACTTGACTGTATTCTCTGCCATAGTTGTGGTGCGCCGCTACCCAATTAGGGTTTTATTATTTTTTAAGTTGTTTTTAACTTTCGTTATTTGTTTCAAACTTTTCTTCTTTCATAGGTTATTTAAACAGGGGCTGGACTTTTGTAATGGACCCTTTCGGTTTTGAAATAATATTATTTGTTTGGTTTCGTTTAATATAGAGGTGAAGCCTTTTTATTTGTAAGTTTCTCCTTTATCCTTAGATTCTCTCTGCCTCGCCTCTCTTCTAATTCCACACATGGAAGGTATTAGTGTCACCCCGCAATTCCCTGCGTCAATATGTATAAGAAAAAAAAACTAATTATCATATTTTTCACTTAAGTTATTTCATTTTTACTTTTTCAATGGCTCAAAAATTACATTGAAATTGTTTTTTCAATTGAACTCGAAAACATACCGTTCAATTTCAATTATGTCACAATTACAATAATAAATATTTATAAAAATTAAAGTCATTTAAAATTTAAAATTTTTATTGCTAGTCATACACAAAAATGAAATATTTCAGATTAAATTAAAATAAAAGTTCAACATATTGTAATTATAAGAATGATAATATATATATATTTTCTTTTTGATTTGTTGATGTGAATTTATTAATTAAATATATTTTGATTGTAATTTTTTATGATAAATATTTAATTTGAAGAATTATATAAAATAAATAAATCGATGTAAATTAAATCTCCATTTGTAAAACTTGAGTTTAATATAATTTAAATATAGGATAATTTAAATTAAAATAAATAGACCGAATTAATAAATAAAAAATAATATAGTTTAGTGATGAGAATATTAAAATTAAATAATTTAAATTTCAATCTAAATAGTTCGAATCCAACAGTAAAAAATTAAAATCATTGATAAGCGATTCAATTTCTATTCGAATGGAGGATGAATTTAAAGTGTAAATTTTAAAATCAGAATCAAACTGTGAGGAACTAAAATCAAAATCGTTGGAGTCATTGGGTTTTTATTCTATTGGATGATGAACTAGAATCGAATATAATCAATACCAAGATTAAAAATTCTAATATATTTTTTTTTAAATAAGAACACCAAACTGCATTAAAAACTAAAAGTAGGAGAAAAATTACTCTTTTTTTTTAGTATCCTAAAGTTAAAAATGGAAAACCTAAAAATAGTAAAAGATATTTTTTAAACGTAATTTTCATTTAGAGAGAGGGCCTTCTAAAGACAGTCTCCGTCGTTTTTATTTTTAATTTTAATTTTAATTTTAAAGATAAGGATATATTTTATGAGATTTAAAACAAGCAGTTCACTTTGATGAGCCCATTGGTCAAATTAGCCCAACGCTCTGGAACTTGCGAGTGGGCTGCATCAATTTCGGTCGTACCAGATACCTTGTGATCTTCTAGAGTAGACGGAAAAGGATCTTGGAGGGAGGCGGAGAAAGAAAAAGTCGTCTTTGCAGGTATGGAGTCCTCCGGCGGGAATTCGCTTCCTGGTGTCGGTCCGGATTCGAAGAAGCGGAAGGTTTGCTACTTCTACGACTCGGAAATCGGCAACTACTACTACGGGCAGGGGCATCCGATGAAGCCGCATCGTATCCGGATGACTCATTCCCTGCTAGCCCACTACGGCCTTCTTGGGCACATGCAAGTCTACAAGCCCAATCCTGCCCGGGACCGCGATCTTTGCCGCTTCCACGCCGACGACTACGTTGCGTTCCTCCGGTCCGTCACGCCCGAAACTCAGCAGGACCAGATCCGCGCTCTGAAGCGCTTCAACGTTGGCGAGGACTGCCCCGTCTTCGATGGTCTCTACTCCTTCTGCCAGGCCTACGCAGGCGGCTCCGTCGGTGGCGCCGTTAAGCTCAATCACGGACATGATATCGCCATCAACTGGGCCGGCGGGCTCCACCACGCTAAGAAGTGTGAGGCATCTGGATTCTGCTACGTCAACGACATCGTCCTTGCAATCCTCGAGCTCCTGAAGCGTCACGAGGTGCGATGTTTCCTCAGTTTTATTCTTAGGTTTATTTCTCATCGTTTGGGTAAGTTCTTACCTTTACCAAAGTACTATTTGCATCCTTTTGCTTGGTAAATTCAGCTTTACTCTTGGAAATTGCTTTAACTTCTCTTTTGTTCCAATTAAATTTCTAAGTGGATGAATTAGAACTTTGCCCATGCTTGGTTAAACCCTTCCTTTTGAGTTGTTTTTCCACTTTTATAGACATGTGTACCATATCCTCAAGCTCCACATAATGCTGCAACTCCACTACATTTGCAATTTTTGGATTCAAGCCTTACAAAAATTGTGCCATCGCTGCTTCTCGATCGTCCTCCACATTGGCTCGAATCATGGCAATTTCTATTTCTTTGTGATATTCCTCTACACTTTTAGATCCTTAGGTTAAACTTTGCAACTGTTGATACAAATTTCGATAGTAATGTGATGGAATGAAACTGCTTCCGCATAATAGATTTCATCTCATCCCATTGACATCAATGGGACTCTCTTGATTTTTTCTTTTGCTTAGAACAATTTGATCCCACCAAATAATGGAATAATCAAATTCAACTGCAGCAAGTTTTACCTTCGTCTCTTTAGAGTAATTGTGACAATCAAATACTAGTTTCTCTTTCTTTTCCCATTTCAAATATTCTGACGAGTTTCCTTGTTTATTCTTTAGACTTTGAGGTTTTTTGCTATGTTCTGCTTCTTCTTCTTTTTTCATTTAACATGCAAAAGACTATCTCATATGAAGCTTGTTAATGGTAGAAAAGGATATGTTTTTTTTACATGCTAATTTGATTTTGGTGTTCCTTTGTCATGATTTGGATGATTCGATAGCACCTGTTTCAGACAACCAGGTACCTTAGTTGTGCCGTTACTTGACAATGGTATACTATGGAGATAAGTCATAGTTTTAGCTGAAGTAAGATAAATCTTGTCAACTGTGTGTTTTTTTTTAAAAAATGTGTATAGCTTCCTTATCGATAGGTTAAAGTGAAATCAGTTATGGGAATTCCATAGATTGAATGAGATGAGTACACCGGAAAGGATTGTCCACCTAGGGAGCTCAAAAGAGAAGCAAAAGCTAATCTATCCTAAAATGACTAGCCACTTAGGGGAGAGGTGAACCTTTAATACAATCAAATGAAGGGAGTCCGCCCATGTCCATATGCGGTCACCGATTACCATTCGCCAACAATTTCTGATGCCTATCATAAATCAGAGCTATGGATTGACGATGAGGTACTTGTTCATTTGGGACATGGTGCAAATTGTTGAAAATCTCCAACCTACCCAACACGGCTCAGAGGTGGAGGACTAGCTATGATTTGCTGTGCTTCGATAGCCCAGAGAAACAAGAAGAGGCTCAATTCAGAGGTGGAGGAGGTCTAGCTATGATTTGTTGTGGATTTCACCTAATAGTTTTTTTTTTAAAATTCACTTTTAACCTTCTTGACTCTGGTGTTGATGATACTAAACTATAACGTCAAGTCCTTTCCATTTATGTGCTTGTTTTATTTTGTAGTATTGGAGCATAAGTCATGTGCTCTATCTATATTATTCTTCTGAATGTACCTCTAATAGTCTGCATTGATCATTGTCCTTGCAGCGAGTATTGTATGTGGACATTGATATCCATCATGGTGATGGAGTAGAAGAGGCCTTCTATACTACTGATAGAGTAATGACAGTTTCATTCCATAAGTTTGGAGATTATTTTCCTGGAACAGGTGACATACGCGATATTGGATATGGGAAAGGAAAATATTACTCCCTGAATGTTCCATTAGATGATGGAATAGATGATGAGAGCTACCAGTCTCTCTTCAAACCCATCATGGGAAAAGTTATGGAAGTTTTCCGGCCTGGTGCTGTGGTACTTCAATGTGGTGCTGATTCGCTGTCTGGAGACAGGTTAGGCTGTTTTAATCTTTCCATCAGAGGCCACGCAGAGTGTGTGAGGTACATGAGATCTTTCAATGTACCATTATTGCTACTGGGCGGTGGTGGATATACCATCAGGAATGTTGCTCGCTGTTGGTGCTACGAGGTACTTTAATAAAATCTATTCATAATTTTACAGTGACTATCTTTATTCTGGTCTATGCTTATTTCTATGTTTTTATAGCATGTGTAGACTGTATAGTTATTCTGATTGCCACTGATAGTATTAGCATTTAGAACCTTTCTTGAGAGTTTCCATTGTTTGTATAGCGTTTCCTCATTTGGGTATTTTTAATTTTGTACAATTGTGAGAAAAACTTTAAAGTTTGTGAACATAATTCAATTATAAGATTATTCCTGCAGCTATGAGCTTGCCGTTTGTCCAACATGGCATTGTCTTATTTGCTATTTTATCAAAAGGTTCATTGATTGGATTCCTTTACCATTGCTTATAAGAAATGACATGTTTCTGCTCAAAAGCACCATTTTTTTTTATCAAATGCTACCTGGAACCAAAAGAATAAGTGAATAGCCTAGCTAAAGCTTCTTAAATATTGCATAGGATTTTTGCTGAATAACACAAATTCAATCATATTGGCTGTTACCTCATCGCCTGTTTGATTTTATTGGCATGTGTATGTCAATTCTTTCTGTCTACTTATGTAATTCACACCAAATTCATTTGTGAATTTTCTTGAGCAGACAGGAGTTGCACTTGGAGTAGAAGTTGATGACAAGATGCCTCCTAATGAATATTATGAGTATTTTGGACCAGATTATACGCTTCATGTAGCACCAAGTAATATGGAGAACAAAAATTCACACCGTCAATTGGATGATATAAGAGCAAAACTTCTAGATAATCTTTCAAAGATTCAGCATGCTCCTAGTGTGCAATTTCAGGAACGACCACCTGATACGGAACTTCCTGAGGTATTTCTTTTTTGCTTAATCTTTTTTATATTGGTTTGTGATCCTTATCTACTTACTACTTTATCATATTATTTCTTTAAAGTGTTTTCCTTGTATATTCCACCAATTGTTGCCTGAAATTCATATTGTACACGGCTATCTATATATGCATATAAGATCGTCTACATGTAGCAGAATATGGTGTGTGAACTTTTTCAGAAAGTAGATGTTCAATCTTAATTAAAAATTATCACAATGGGATAAAGGATTCCTATTTCTTCTGTATTTTCCTTGGATGCTGATGCTTAGTTTTGTGTGCTTGTGCACTATTTTGACCTTATCTATATAATGGAGAACTGGTGATAATTTGTTTTTTTTTTTTTATATGTTGTTTACCCAGAAGAGTCAGTCCGTTGTTGGACTTGTACCTCTGAATGTGGAGATTAATGAAATTTGATCACACTATAGGAGAAATCATCCTCTTGTTATGATCTGCAGGACTGCAGTACACGTACATGGTTGGGTTTCACTCGCAGTTGCAAAACCATTTGTCTTGTCATGGTACCATTACTCATGAATGTGTCTAGCTAAAATATTGAGATATTTTTGTGAAATGGAACAGAATATTGATTGTGAATCTTCTAAAGAAACTTCATATAATCACATTTAACACGTGCAACAGCATGACATAGAACATGGTTTAAACATACTTGAAGCATGATAGGAATGAAACTTGAGATGTAAAATAGATCTCTGCTGCAGATGTGATGTAATAGTATATTGATTGTAGATGTAATTAATGCATGAAACACAATAATCAGCTACAGGCATTCTTGAGGACAAAAATACATAAATATTGATTCCAAATGTGCTTTTGGCACATTGCTTATCCACGTTGCTTAGTTCATGATTGAAAACAGTTAAGATCATCATACATCATTTATGCACAGTCACATTAGTCATGCTTTTTATAAATCTACCCATAGGCAAGTGACCATCCAATATCAGCTTAAAACTTCAAATGATAGCTCAAATTTGTGTTATTTAGCAAAGCAAAATTTCTATTAATTTTGATTCTATTATTTCTTGTATTATACTTTTCGATACATGCATTGAAAAGAGATCTCGGGTTTCTGTACTCTTGCATGAGGAAGCATCTCACTATTATTGTTGTTGAAGACACATTATACAGAAATATCTGGACATTCATTTCACTGTGTGAGATGTGATCCATACATGCATTGGAAAAGGTTTCTAACTGGGTCTGGTTTGTGAAGATGCATTATACATTAGTATCTGATCTTTTAAAGTTAACTTGTTCAGCAAGAGTAATTTTATAAAATAAGCTTGAGAATGTAGACACTTTCTATTTAATCTATTTCTGGCTCACTGTTTAATGGATTTCTTCACTGATATGCAGCCAGATGAAGATCATGAAGATCCAGATCAACAACATGATCCTGATTCTGACATGGAAATTGATGATTCCAAGCTTCCAAATGAGCCATCACGGTAGTTATTTTCTGTGGCTCTATTTTTTTCTTCCTCCTTTGTTTTATGCCTATGTTGAGAGACAAGAAACATGGTTGATTCCAGGAAACCATTCTCTAATAGCACACCAAGTATGAGAATTAAGAAGGAAAATTTGGAGACTGATCTTAAAGATCAGGTATAATTTCTGTTCTTTGTTTTATGTATCTAGTTTTATATGCAAGTATGTTTTTTTACCTCCTAACATTATGCCTTGATGTTTTTTTTTCCATTCCATTCCCTCTTTTGGACTCTGATCCAATTCCATATTCCAGATTTTCAGAAGATTGAAGAGTGAGAGTTGGGAGCTATATACTGTCTTTATTTTTCTCTTACAATGTTTTATTTTCTTAATAGATAGGCATACTTCTGTTTATCTGACCATATTAGTCATGCACTCATGCTGTTATTATAGTTCTTAGTTACACTATATTCTTAATCTGGTTAAGGTCCAGAATTTGTATATCCTTTTTGCCAAGTGGAGGACAAGGAAGCTGAAAGATTAAGGAATTAGAGGTAATTGGAAGATTTGGCATCTTCACAAGGAAGTAATAAGGGATTCCTATTCTTAGCACCAATATGTGCTAATCATCAGTAATTTTATAGGTGGAGGGACAAGTGTTGACAAACATAGTCTCTACTATCAAAGGATTTAAAGTTTACAGGGTTTAAGTACCATTTTGAGTATTTTGTCAGAGGAAGGGAGCATTAGGCATTACATATACATGGATGACTTGAGACCTTTATTGAGTCAAATGAACTTGGACATATTAGATTGTCATCTAAAGGCAACACTAGAAGTGGTTGTAATTTAAAAGGTAAATTTCAAATTTCTTTTCCCTCTCTTTTACGTGATGTTTCTATGACTATTAGAATTTATATCCATAGGAAATATGAAATGATAACATAGATAATTTGCATTGTGTTTATGAATACACTTTATATCAGCCAACATAATACAACTCCCACTTCCTCTTAAGTTCCAGAGAGATAGTGTTTCAGAAAAGATCTTGATCATTATCATTAAATCATGCATGTGCTCTCTTCGAACTGAGTAGGTGTTCTATGATTTTCTTGCTAAGTTATATTGTTTAATAATTTACCATAGATATATGTAATGCATTTCATCTCTTGATTTCTCATCAATAATAAAAATTTTATTCTTGTTGATCCCTGCTGTTCCATAGATTTCTTATTGGTAGAACCTCTTAGCTTCTATCAGATGTTATTCCATCAACAGGGCATAGACTTTTTGATGTAATACTAGTTCTGGGCCTGGATGACAAAGTTTGGAGCATTCTATTAGGCACTTAGAAGTTAGAACTGTTATGAAGCTCCTATCACATGTTATTCCATCAGTGAGACTTAAACCTTTTGACCTAATGCCTTGATACTAGTCAACAATGGTAGTCATGTATGGTTATTCATTGCATTTGCATGTCCAATGATAGGATCAGATTCATGTATCTGAACCTAAATAGTTGGAATTCATTTGGTTTACTTGCTTGCTCGGTGTCATTTATTGTTGGCTTGGACTTTTCATTGCCAGTCATTAAGATCTTATTTTAGCTCCAATTTTATGCCTATGTAGTTAATATCTTGACAAACTATTCTGACTTTTCTTTGGTCTGTACTGACATTACTACTGGAGAATTTGTAGACTTAAAATTCTGATTGTCCTTTATCCCTTTGCTCTTATTAAGATTCTGATGTGGTAAAACATGCCGATTTTGTCTGTGCTGCATTAATTCCTGTTTTTACCTAATTCTACAAATGACTGTCAGTATTGTTGAAGTTGTAATTTACCTGGTAATGATACCCTGTGTGCTCCCTGGTGCGTGCCAGCATAGGGGTGTGACCACGTGGCATTCAACAGTAGGTACTGTCATGTGGCGGGCACCCCTCAGTCGTGCATGCAAGCGTGCACCTGGGGACGCGCAGGGTATTTTGCCACCTTGGAAAATTCTCTCTTCGATAATGTCCATCCCATATTGAACACAAGGTTAACAGTACCTGCTGTTCTTGGATAAATAAGATCAAAATTTTAGTTCACAAATATCCAGAAACATCTATCATAAGATCTGAATGATCTTTAGCTTAATTAAACAAAGTTTTGTAGTTGACGGATGGAAGCTTTGGAGTACTGAAAACTGCTTGGTTCCTCAGTAACATTAGGTCTCAATGCTGTGCGTGTCACGTTATCATCTATTCTCGAGAAGTTTTTGTTTAGTTCATGTTATCATCTCACTGTTCTTGAGTGATATTAGGGTTCTCAATCTGGGAGAGCTGTTCAAGTATTGCTTTTGACTTGCCCTAATTTGATTAGTACATGTTGCAGGAAGCTCAAAACAAGGTAGTGGGGGATCACGGAAAAGCTGTGGAACCCATGGCAGAGTTCTCAGCTCCCAAGGTAGCTTCTACTGTATCTACAATTGGTCAATTGTTGCATCTGTTTATAACTATGATAATTAACATGTTCGATCTCTTTTTTTTCCTTACTGCATACTAGGCTTCAGATATAAATTCCATGGAGGTAGATGAACCTGGGACCCTAAAGAATGAGCAGGACAATCACCATAAGTCCTCTGATGCTCCAGCTTTTATTTACCAAAAATCCTGAGCCAGTAGCAATTTTAGAATGCTTTTTTTTTTAAGATACGAGCCATTTGACAGACCAACTAAATTAATCTACGCCTCATTTTGACCATTCATGAACAGTGATTACGAGCAACTTCCCAAATGCTGGGAATCGAATGATTTCAACTTTCCCAAATCCTGAGCCAGTATGGAAAATGTGATTGCGGATTTGCTCGTACAATTAAAATAGATCAACTTTCGTTCTTTTGCCGTAAGATTTTACAAAATTTAATATCTATTGACATCGTCTACACTTATCCTAAACATCTATGGAAAAACAAGAAAGAAAAATCGCTTAGTCTGGTAAAGTTGCTAGCATTTTAATTATATTTAATAGTTTAATCGTAGGATAAGATTAAAATAGTCTCATCACCTTTTCTTTTTAAAGAATAGATAGTCTATCATTTTTGCCTATTTGCTCGGTTGATCTTACGAGATAGATAAAAAAAAAAGTAGGAATAGAATAATTACTATTTTGTATTTTAATTTATAGAAATCATAAAAAAATTTAAAAATAATATTTGTAAGAATATAATGTTTTAATGTGAAATATTATTTAACTTGTCTAATTTATATCACATATCTAGTGTTGTTGACTGAATCTACCTTGCTTTCTTAACTTGACCGGTTTAGTTTATTTGTTAGTTTGCCATTTCATTTATGGGTCTAGGTTATTTATCTTGCATAGTCATGTTCTGCAAAAACCTTGTATCCTCTGAGGCAAGGGTCTCCTCACCCTAGTGATTTTACTGACATCTGGATACGGTGGAAGGTAGATACTTTGGTTGGCAAGGATTGATCCTTGTTGTCTTCTGTAAGTTTGCACCGTGTTAGCCATCCGACTTTGCCTGTGGAGGCAATTGCATAGTCATCTTGATTCTTGATTCATGCATCATTGGTCGATTTATCGAATCAATCCAATCAACACAACTTGCATGTTGACATATTTAATTGTCATCGCTTCATGGGTTGACATAGTTGGTAATCACATGAATGCTTGTCACATGAGAACTTGTGATCAATTTGTTAGTAATAGCCCTAGAGCCAATCGTATAATGGTTGCTTAGGGACATTTTGTATCATATTCTATTATCAATAAAGGCAAAGGATTGGTTATTATATTTAATTCTTGCTTGT
>JBAMHZ010422315.1:0-11507 GCA_037177395.1 Alpinia galanga | reverse complement strand
CTTGGAGCATCCACTATTGATAAACCATATCATTGAATGCTCCCCTTGACTGGTACCTTCTTAAACACGGAATACAAGATCTTTTAGAACCCAGATTTTTGGTCCTTTAGTATTCACAACATATTGTTTAGGAATCCATGCTTTCACTACTTTATTTTTAACAACTTGAGTCCTACTTAATAAAGACATGAAACTAATTTCCTATTATTTGTGTCTATAACCTATTCCTGCTTTGTTATAAACAGCTCTTTGGTCACTCAAAATCATATTAAGTGTTTTTGAGCCGGTTGTGAACTTCTCAAGTGTACCCTTGAGATCATTAACTTGTTTTCTCAAAGAGTTGTTCTCTTCTTTGAGTATCAGGATGAGAATTATCTATTCTATTTGTTTTAATAAAAGGTTCATGCTTCCTAAGTTCCTCTATTTCAGATTTTAAGGATTTAACCTTGCACTTAGACCTACTTAAGGCATTTGTCAAGCATGCTATGGTTTCATACAATTTGTCAAGTTCACGATTAGTTACCTTATCATCATCCGATGATGATGATGTGTCTTCTGGTGCGGATCCAATTTCACTCTTGTTCTCCTCCAAATTTGAACCATCAAGAGCCATGAGTGCAGTGTGCTTGACCCCTTTTTCTTCAATTGCTTCTTTCGAGGAGGTGGAAGAAGACTCATCCCATGTTGCCTTCAAAGATTTTTTTTCTTCTATGTTTATCTTCTTTCTTCTTGAGGTCAGGACACTCACTTTTGTAGTGCCTGTAGGATCGAGAATATGCTAGAGGGGGGTGAATGGCATTTCAAAACTTTTCTTTTCTTTATTTTGAAAATCAACATAAAATCAAAGTGACATGCAGCAAAAAATAAAGTAACACTTTTGTTTTTTACTTGGTTCATAGCCAAAAGGTTGCTAATTCAAGGCTCGTGGTCCTTGACCAATTTCGATGGGCAATCCATTAAAAAGTCTCTTCCTCGTTGGAGGTAAAAGACGTGAAGATTACAAAAGATGATAAAGAGATGGTAACAACCTTACCGCTCCTTTTGAAAAACAAGTACAAAGAGAGAATTAACTTTAACTTAACAAAATACCGACTAGAAAGAATTAAGAAGGCGAAGCATGATCGGAGTAGTGTTGTAACATGACGGAGCATAGTCGGAGAGCAAGAGCACTTGGTGGTAAATGATACCTAGGGTTTGTGTCCAACCCTTCTTTTATAGACCTTCCTAGCCCCTTGGATCCATTCTTTTCGTCTAGATTTAGATTATGATAAAGTTTTATCTCCTATTTATTCGATAAGCTTAACCTGAGGTGGTATTTTGACTCTTGACCGAAGTCATCAGTCAACTGGTGCCTTCACTAGTCAACTGCTGGACCTACCAGTCGACTGATATTCTTACCAGTCAATTGGTCCAACCTTATTCCATCCAATTGGTTCTGTCTTGTCACCTGCATCACAAAATTAGCACAACAATGTATATAATAATAATCATAACAGTCCCCAACTGTCCAATCTTTACTTTGACATTCCCCTAGAACCCTTAGTCAGACCGACACCTAATGTTGTCCCTTATCGAGGACGCGACCTTACCACCGCTCCTCACACGGAGCTTAACCTTGCTTACCCTTGGTCCTTTGACCTATTGTTTATCTTTTAATCCTTTGACCACCTTAGATTTCTCTAGTGTTAAGATCTTGTTGTCCCACTGAGATTCTCCTGGTGTCTTTGACCTTTAGATAAGACTATTCAAGTTCTATACACTTATCATAACGTATTAAACTATAATATAACTTAACTTTGAATCTTTTCTATAATTAAAATTTAGGCTCAATTTTATGGTGCTCCTGCACCAACAACTACCTTGATATGTCATTATTGATTCATCAGATATGGAAAACAAGGAATAGAAGTATGTTTAAAGGTATTCATTTTGATATATAGTTGAAGAGTTGGTATATAGGAAAATACTGATACATATATATCGATCCCTGGATATCTACTTAGATTTAATATTTAATTAGGCATGAGTAGAGAGCTATGGTAACATTATATACACCCTTTTATTTCATCAATACCATTTACCTTCCATTAAAAAAAGGAAATAGAAATGTAGTGGGTAGAATCCTAGAGTAGGTGAGGACCATATGGAAGCCAACGAGTAACTGCCAAGAGTTGGGGTTAGCTGATTTAGGGGTAACAAGAAGTACAAGGCAATTTCTTTGAAGAATGGGTGAATGGAGAAACATAGTCCACCCTTAGCTGATTGGAGAAAAAGGCTAAGGACTAAGTGGATGAACGGTGCGACTGATTGTTAATTAGGGGAGTTACTACCTAGTGGTCGAGAGGGATGTGGAAGTCATCTGTTAGGGAAGCACAAGTTGGAAGAGTTAATTTCAATTTAGTTCATTCAAACTAGGGACTTAAGCTAACTCGATCGCATTCAAATGAAGCTGTAGGGGGGGGGAGGATTTCCCTTTCCGAGACATAAAACTTAGTAATGAAATGGAAAGAATGAAAGCCAGACAGAAAGGAGAGAAAATTTATACAAGAATAAATAAGGATGAGAATCAATGGTGAAGGGCGAGAGTGGCACAGTCACAAAAGCATTTGATTTCATTGATGGACCCCATATATATAGAGGTAAAAGTGGTGTAGTAAAGGTAAAGGCCAAAGTGAAGAATGAACAGTTGTGATTACCCTTGCGATTAAACTTCATGATCCAATGGGCAAGGGAGCTGCTAGTCAAAGGGTGGTGGCATCGGCAATATCTACAATCGTCAATTAATGACTTTTTGTAAACAAGGAAAAGAGATAAAACACACATATGGTAGCCAATCATAGCGGGGAAAAGACGATTGGCTGATAGAGATGTGACATAGTTGTCCACCAGTTATCACTTCCACCTTTACACCTATTGGTGTGACCATCTTCGAGCCTTGTCAATTCTTCCATAGCCCGATTGAGTGGGGGTGGAAGGCATGTGATATACCTAGGATAGATCAACTACTAAGATATATTACCCGCTTAGATGGTATGTCCAAATAGGCTAGCAAGTTGGTTTACATAATACAAGACTTCAGTGATACACTCAATTTAGGAACATCTTTGATATGTGATATAACAAAACTTCAAATATACATTCACAGTGAAAATATCCCCAATTAAAAAATTCCTTGATGTGTAATACACAGACTTCAAAAATACACTCATTTTGGAAATAACTCCGATTAAAAACATCCCTAATTTGTGATACACAGGACTTCAGAGACACACTCACTTTGAGAACCTTCTCGATTGGGAACATCCTTGCATAAGCGTCCTCAAAGCACAAGTACATCCTTGACTAGGAATGCTTTTGTTGAGCTAGACCTCCTCCTATTCGAAATATCAACCATCTTTGACATTTGCGACTACGACAACACCGTCCTTAATTGTCGTTGGCGGCCAATAGGGCTCGAGGTAGATGCCTGAGTAAGGATTGATTGTATATAGACAGGATCACTATTATCAAAGCTCAGCCTAGAGTTGTTAACTAAATCGATCCAAAGTTGACATGGCAGTCCACATGGACACGAACTTTCTCGACTATATAAAGGTATACTATTTCTTTCAATCAAGTAGTAGTTCTTCACATTCATCTAATTTAGTACTGACTTGATCATTGGAGAAGTCATATAGCTATCGTCGATGCCCACGAGTATATAGTATTAATGTACGAGTATTGAAACCAAACGAATAGAAGAAAGCAAATCACACTGTACCGATGAAGGACCCCTCCGCACGGGGAAAAAAAGATCCGTATCAATGATGTCACAAAGTGTTGTGATCAAAGACTATGTATCTGGTCCGCACGTTTGATTGTCAGACCTCATCTTGCCTTGGTCCTTGGCTCCTCTGTTCATGAAAATCAGCTCAATATTTCCATGTCCACTGCACTTCGCCTTCATGCGCTGCTTCACATACATCTTTGTTCCTTAACAACCACAGCCACCAAATCAAGACGGACAAACCACACTCGAACAGAACACACTTCCCTAAATCTCTTCTCCTCGAACTGATTTAAAATCAGCTGTTTTGCATTGGTAAGTTGCAGTTGTCTCAAGGCGCCAAGGCTTTGCAGGCAACGCAAGGTAGTCGTTGGAATATTCATCGCCAGTCTACATGCACAAAGCACGCCTGCCTTGCACTCTCTCCCGTCAATTTCATACACAGTGCCCAGGAGAATCCCCTGCCTGTTTAAAGAGGCCAAACAAATGTCATCTCGAACGCATATACTTACTGTTCATCGACCATCCGACATGTATAATGCCCTGACAGATGCAAGAGACAAGCTAGTGCTACAGAAGGTGATGAAGTACTAACTGGATCGACATGAGTATTCTTTAAACTTATTAACTATGTTATATGCACTAATTTTGAATTAAAAAGTGAGAACCCATGAGCAGTAGGACCATATATCAGAGTCATCAATGAAAGAGATGGTTATAGGAATCTATCTATCAGTACCATTTAGAATAGTTATCAACCTTTCCGCCAAGCCATTTGAGCTCCTTTTCTTAAACAAACAGCTAATTGATCTCATGCCTCATGGGGAGAACTCCTATAAATTAGTTCTTTTCATGTGCATGATGAAAGCAGCTAGTCCTCGATCAAGAATTGATACACAAACTGAAAAAGAAAAAAAAATCAGTCCACATGAAGTAGAAGTAGCAAAGGTGTGGGTGATCATGAGAATATTGTGGTGGAAGTGGGTAGTTCGTAAAGTGAGAATGACACACAAGGCATCAACACAAAAGAATAAAAGGACTGTTTACCAATGCATGGGGATATAATAAAATTTGACTTGTATCGATTCAGGCAAACAAGTTGTCCCTTAAAGCAGGGAAGCCACTGAACTTATACACAAAACCTGGGAGTGGAACCCTAGTGGATCCATTTTATCCCATAAAGCAGACGGGTGCCTCATCATGTTATATATAGATAGTTGAGGTGGGGGCATGCAAAGGTGAAGCCGTGACTGAGCACAGCGCAGGTGAGTGAATTGATGAAGGGAACACACAGTGGAAAGTAAAAACTGCATGGCAGGGTAATAAGTTGAGGTGAAGCAAAGGTGAAGAAAGATTGAAACTTGTGATGTACTTTGTGTCGATGCTCGAAGGGGTAGCTAGTGTGGTCATGTCTGGTCCCGAGCTACTTTTTTCTGGTGTGTTAGGTCCCTTCCTGCCTCTGTAATCTGAGAGAGGCAGGAAGGGCTTGTAATGAACCTAATTCAGCTCTGTTTTTTTTTTTATTATTATTATTATTTTAGAGAATGGATGCTTTTTTAGTGCAGTCTCCTTCTGATAAAGCAATTTTGCTTGATCATAACAATGCTTTTGAAATGTGGTGTAGTTGCTTTTTCCAGTGATTCTGGATATTCTGGATGAGAATGTAGATGAGTTAGAAGTGATATATAGTCAATGAACTCTGACATTTTGAACTTATCTAATTGGAACTTGGATTATATTTAGGAGGAGCTAATTATATAAATCCAGAGCATGCATCTCTGATCGTTTCCAACACCATCAGAGGTTGCCGAACGCACTCGTGCGTGCTTTTGCTCATTCATCTCCTCCTTCCCCTCTATCGCCATCATCATCAGTGATCGCTAGTGCCTGTAAGTCCCACGCTAGCTTTAACTGTTTACCGAGTCCCGCAGTTATAAATACCCCACTCGCTCACCCTCCACTTCTTCATCCATCCATCCATCCAGCGACTCAGCAGTCTCTTCTCGTGTTTGGAGATGGCGGAGGCCGGCGGGGGTAAGAGCGTCTGCGGCATGCCGGAGAAGGTGCAGCTGCACGTCGCCATGCTCGCGCTGCAGTTTGGCTACGCTGGTTTCCACGTCGTCTCCCGGGCGGCGCTCAACATGGGGATCAGCAAAGTCGTCTTCCCGGTCTACCGCAACATCATCGCCTTGATCCTTCTCGTCCCCTTTGCCTACTTCCTCGAGAAGTGATTAACTTCTTCAATTTTAAGAGTATTGATCGACGAAACGTCGTATATGATTTGATAATTAATTAACCTTGTCGTGGATTAATTAATGCAGGAAGGATAGGCCGCCCATGACGCTCTCCTTCCTCACCCAGTTCTTCCTCCTCGCTTTGTGCGGGTAATTTCCCACTTTTGCGCACTACTCGTTCTGAAAGTTGATCCAACTTGGCGATGATCGATATAATTCATGAAATCAGGATAACGGCGAACCAGGGATTTTACTTGCTTGGCCTTGACAACACTTCTCCCACCTTCGCCTCGGCCATCCAGAACTCTGTTCCGGCAATCACCTTCGCCATGGCCGCGGCCCTCAGGCAATTAATTCTTCTAGCTACTTAATTCATCACCAGCTTGATGCGTTCGTGTGTAAATTTTTGATCTTTTGCGTCAACAATGAAGAATCGAGAAGGTGCAGTTCAACCGGCGAGATGGCATCGCGAAGGTGGCCGGAACGCTCGCGTGCGTCGGCGGCGCCACCATCATCACACTTTACAAAGGTCCGTCCATATTCAGTCACGCGACGACGACGACGAAGACGCTTAACTCGGTAGCGCCGCCGATCATGGCGGAAGGGAAGAACTGGACGCTCGGCTGCGTCTACCTCATCGGCCACTGCTTGTCGTGGTCGGGGTGGCTCGTGCTCCAGAAGCCGGTGCTGAAGAAGTACCCCGCCAGGCTCTCCGTCACCTCCTACACCTGCTTCTTCGGCGTCATCCAGTTCCTCATCATCGCCGCTTTCATCGAGCGCAACGCCGACGCTTGGGCCTTCCACTCCACCGGAGAGCTCTTCACCATCCTATACGCCGTAAGCATGCAACTAACTAACAACCCATAATCTGCCGATACACAAGTAGATCTCAAACATGGATTACGTGCAGGGATTTGTTGTATCTGGAATCGCCTTTGCTGTCCAAACATGGTGCATCGACAGGGGAGGCCCTGTGTTTGTGGCCGTGTACCAGCCAGTTCAAACTCTGGTGGTTGCAATCATGGCCTCGATCGCATTAGGGGAGCAATTCTACCTCGGCGGGTACTAACATTAATTTTCCTTCTCTCCATAAACATTGCATTAATTGCAAGCACCTGCTAAAGTTGTTCTTTATTGGTTTCCTTCCTAATGGATTGGTGCAGCATCATTGGAGCCATCTTTATCATTGCTGGCCTCTACCTGGTGCTGTGGGGCAAGAGTGAGGAGAGAACCTTTGCGACTAAGGAGGCATCCACTATCTCTTCCAGTTGTGAACATGATGGCATCAGACCAACAACTGCCTCCCTCATCAAAGCTTCTTCCAACCTCACTCAGCCACTGCTGCCCTCATCCACCTCTGAGACTGTTTGATAGAAAGAGAAACTGATGAGATCTGTTCAGCAAGATTGCCTAGGTTTTCTAAGATTCTGATGGAGATCTCATGAGAAATATGTAACTGCTTGTTTTGCTGTTTAAAGAAGCTATGAAGTGTGGTTTTGGTTTGCTTGAATTAAGCTAGTGTTTGCATCAACAGTGGCATCGTAGTGTTATCCTATTTACGCATGTTGTTGCATCAATACAACTGCAAAATGACAAAGGGAACAAGGCATTGCAATTGTATGGGCTCAATATTGCTATGACATGACACTGTAGTGGATTTCTTCCCTATCATATCAACTGTGGCGCACTGCAACTAGACCTACATGTTTTATCTTTTCTTGCTTGAATCTTTGACCTAATCATAAACTAACAATCACTTTCTTACAGTGGCTGAAGCACAAACCCAGCTGTCTTTAGCTCTTTGGATTCTCATAATTTCTCTTTCGTACTTGTCACTTTGCTGAATTATTTTGAAGGACCAAACCACCTTTAGATGTAGTGAGCATTGAGTATGAAAAATATTTTTAGATCATTTGGGCTGTTGCTTGTGGGGTGAGGAAACAAACAAAGGGAACTGATTCAGTGTTTCCAGATGAAGCTATGGACCAAAAGCTACATACAAGCTGCTTGATAATTGTCAGCTTCCAGAAATGAAATAACTGAATGTAGCATTCATTTGATACCTTTTAAATATGTTTATGTATTCATGCACTAGAAAACACATTAGAATTAATAGTTATAAAATTTCAGATATTCATATTTGACAGGGTTGTCTTCTGAAGAGCCCTGTGTTACATTTATTCCATACATGTCTACTACTTGTAGGACAGTAGACGGGCAAAAGAACCAGATGCATAATGGAGTTTTCTATTGCCATTATGAAAAGGTCAAAAGTAATTGCCTTACCCTCCCTCAAAAGTTGGTATTTAATGATCATGTTTTTTTTATATCACATTACTATTGCAGATCATTAGAATATTATTTGTTAACCCAATGAGGTAGATGCTCAATATGATGTCTTAAGCTACCTTTTAAAATTTTGAATTTGATAATTCAAACGCAATTCCCTTCTAATGCAACTGATGCAGTTGTCCTTTTTATCAAGGAGTCAGGATGGATGAGTTCTCATGGTCACAGTAGTAACCCTGCCAAGATGAATACATATTAGACAGTCGTCAGCGCTCCGATTAACAGCCCTCTAAGAACAGTATATAATTGCAGATAAAAAGTGTTCCTCCCTTTTTTTACCTCAATCCTCCTCTTATATAGAAAATCCAAGATATCTTCTTCCCCTCATGACCACCCTCACGGTGCCCTTTGAGCAGACCATTAGGGGACAAACTCTGTCAAGAAATCACCTCGTGGTGTGCCACATATTCCGGGATGATAATGGGGATAGGTTGTTAAAGGACCAAATGTCACGACTATCGGGAAGAATCCCCACTGTGATCCCTAGGTGTTCGACTTCCACATTATCCCGAGTGGCTAGTTCCCAAGTGGCTAGTTCAAGATCCTATGTGCATCGAGTGCCCAACTCCTTGAGTCCCTAGACCTAGGTTTCGTGTTTCTTTGACTATATATCTAGCTCCCGAGTAGTTACTCGGGATGCACTGCTTTCTTACCCGAATCCCTGGTCTCCCTCGGGTTGGACTTTCTTAACATGGGCCTTCCTCTCAAAGGTTGGGCCAGTAAACTTTTTCGTTTGTATCACTCGTATAGGCTTTTACCAATTATAAAGAATTACTCTACTCCTTAATTGACTATCGGACACAACTGATCCACTACCATGCCTATCTCCAGGACCAGTTGGCTTGCACCTCCAAAAAAGTGTCCCATCCTTCGACGTCCGAGGTTGACCCCGTCGCCATTCAAGAAGCCTCCCACCAAAAATGTCAAGCCTTGGATGAGCAAATTCAGTCCCTATCGATGGCCTATGACAAAAATCACCATCGGGAAAAATCCTTGGCTAGGGAGCTAGCTCGCTGCCAGGCTCTACTCTAGGAGTCTTTAGCCAAGGAGAGTCAAAATAAACTAGAATAGCCCACCTGCATCGCCAGCTTGCTTGGGAGACTGAGTGAAGCCTCCACCTTCGAGAAGAGAGCGACCAAGCTCTTTGCAGGGAAAAGGAGCAAGAGACTTTGCGAGTTCATCAACAAGCAGCCATCTCACATGCTTTAACCCACCTATACCTATATAACAAGATAACTTTATCTGTGTACCAGAAAGCAATCGCCCTATCCGTGCACCTCCTGGGTACTTGGGGTTCTTCGTCTAAAGATCTCAAGTCCTTGGCAAAAGGCCTTATAGAGGTTGTTGGTGCAATCAGGCCATGTCACGATTGACTAAACTCGAATTGAGCTCTAGTTGAGTTTTGATATTTGACAACATATATTTGACAATATGTGTTGGTGCAATCGGCTTAGATCATGATTGACCAAACTCGAGTAGGGTTCGAGTTGAGTTTTGATGTTTGATAAGTTGATGTTTGTGAATATATATATGACAATGTGGTTTGACCATATGTGTCACGATGGAAATTGTTGATGAAATCCAAGTAGTGGAGACTTGACATGAGAAGTCCAACTATGACTTGGCAAAGGAGAAGTCTAACATGGAGTTGGGAATTGGAGAAAGTCCAAGAACATATTCTTGGCAAGGAAAGTCCAATGTGGTGTTGGCAAGAGAAAAGTCCAAGAGTGAAGTCTTGGATAAGGAGAAAGTCCAAGTTGAGACTTAGCAAGAAAAAAGTCCAAGAGTGGAGTCTTGGCAAGGGAAAGTCCAAGAGTGTAATTCTTGACACTTAGTACAACTAAACTGATGGAAACACTTGAAGGTTAGTGCATAGATGCATAAGGTTGATGGAAGTGGCTTGAAGGATGAGATCGAGGCTAAGGGGAAGTTCCAGAGGCATGAACTCTTAGCATTTAGTATGACTAGGTTAATGGAAACACTTGAAGACTAGTGCATGAGAGTGTGAGGTTGATGAAAGTGGCTTGAAGACTGAGGTCTAGATTAAGGGGAGTTACAAGTGTAAAGGGATCACACTTGGAAGTGCAAACCTCTTTTTTAAAGTTTACCAGTCGACTGATGATAGATAGTTGAGTTAGAGTCGACTGCTGCATAGTTGAGTTAGAGTCGACTACTGCTGGTTCTTGGGCATTCTGTGCTTAGGCAGTCGACTGGCATGGTAG
Source organism: Alpinia galanga (assembly GCA_037177395.1). Taxonomy (NCBI): domain Eukaryota; kingdom Viridiplantae; phylum Streptophyta; class Magnoliopsida; order Zingiberales; family Zingiberaceae; genus Alpinia; species Alpinia galanga. Next base: position 936 of record JBAMHZ010422315.1, on the reverse strand, counting down.
GACAGTTGATTGGTGCAATGGCCAGTCGACTGGTGAACTATTATCAAAGCACAGAAGCGAGGTCTACTCGACTAGGGGCTCGACTGAGGGTGTACGACAGTCGACTGATTCATTTATCTAACATGGATTAAGCCATTAGAGAGCCGTTGTAAGATAACGAATAGTTTATCAGTCGACTGATAGATAAACCAGTGGACTGATGAAGGATAGTCGACTAGTGATCAGCCCAGTCGATTGCTGGAGGCCGATTTTAGCTCATTGAAGGCTTATAAAGGAGGTTTTGGAGAATGATATTGTTGCTAGTTCTTGGTGAACTTGAAGAGAAGTTGTTGTTGCATTTCACACCTTCCAAGTCATCCAAACAACCAAAAGAATGCTCAAGCAAAAGTTGATGTTGTTATAAAAGCTTTCTTTACTTGTATTTCCTTAATACTTTATATTATTGTTTTGCTTATATTTTGGTTGTATTTGTATAAAATTCAGGTTGTAAGAAGGTTCTTCCACCATGGTGTTCACCGAAAAGGAGAAAAGCTAGTGGAAGCTTGTTTGAGGAGTGATCCACCTTATAGATTGCTGTAGAGTAAGAGCATCATCTTTGAACTACATTAAATAATGTGTTATGTGAGTACTTATTTACTTGTTATTGTCTTTACTATTATTTCTGTTGCGTATAAGAAGTGTTGTAGGCGAGTACGATCGGATCGTAAAGAAAGTGAGAATCACTATTCACCCCCTCTAACGAACCAAACGGTTCCCAACAAGTAATATTAGAGTGAGGCAGCTCTTCTACAAACTAATCGCTAAGAGAGCAAGCTAGAGGAGTCAAAGTTAAAAATGGAGCTAATCTACAAACTCGATGATGACATCCAGGTTCCACCATCCTTCATTCGAGATGACTTCCCTTATTGGAGCTCAAGGATGAAGACTTTTCTTACA
>JBAMHZ010422275.1:0-23654 GCA_037177395.1 Alpinia galanga | reverse complement strand
ATTATTCTGATGACATCCAATAATTGTGAGCCTCCTTATTCTTGTTGATATATTCCTACTTGCTATGCTGCGACGGCAGGGTGGGTTGCAAGAGGACAGGGGGAGTGCGGTTCACGCTAAGGGGGCAAGGCAACTTCAACCTGGTGCTCTTCTCCAACGTCGGCGGCAGCGGCGACGTCAGAGCAGCATGGATCAAGGGATCTTCCTCAACCGCCACCACTACCAAGAGTTTGACGACGGCGACAACATGGAGCCCCATGCAGAGGAACTGGGGCGCCAACTGGCAGACCGCCGCCGACTACCGGAGACAGACGCTTTCATTCCGACTCCTGCTCGGTGACGGCCGCACGCTCGAGTTCGCCGAGGTCGTCCCCGCTACCTGGGCACCTGGACAGTCCTTCGTCGCCAAGGCGCAGTTCTCTTAATTGAGTAATTAATTACATATTTCTTAATCAATATTAACTAATCGATAATATTTATTATAATGAGAATATGAAATTATGACCAGAACAAGACATACGTTGACTTTGTCATCTGAATCTTCTTCTTTAATAATTGGAAATTGTTGAGCGGAAATTGGAGGTATTTGAGCAAATAAGTATTATTTATCAAGTAAATAAGGTTAAATTACAGCCTTCATGACAGCGAATCATAAGAAGAGATGATGCACTCCGAATTAAAAAACAGAAAAATTACATCCTAAAGAGTGGTTCGAGTACACAATAGGCAATCAGAAAATTGCAGTATTCAATCAGAACACTAATATAGAAACATTTATACAGTGCACAACGTAAGAAATGCATCTCTAGAACTTAACAACAAATTGAAGAGTTGTTGTTACAGAGGATTGTTACTACCTAATTTATACCACAGCATAACTAAATTACAGGAAACTAGCACAACGTATTTAACGATATTTACAAGTTGATTGATGATTCACCGAGTCTTGTGTATATTGAGCTTCCTCCTACCCATCAACCCGAAAGAAATGCAGCAGCTTCAGAGGTTTACCATTTTCCTATTCAAGATTGTTATAAAAAAAAATGTAGATAACATTAAGATGAAGTATGTCGGTTTTCAATGGGAATATACCAGTAAATGAACTACTAACCTCACAATTACTGACCCGCTCAGATGGGAAATGAAGTCCAGTGGAACATTTCTGAAGAATTTCAGGATGCTTCATCCATGCCTTGTTAGCTTCAATCGCTTTCAGCTTATATAGGAACATCTGGAGAGATTATAAAAAGAACAATAAACCGTCACAAGCGGGGAAGGTAACAAACAGAAATGATACGAGAATCAGTTTAACCGACTGCGGACCTCAGACAAGGGAACGGTTGGTTTTTCAAGCTCCTCTCCTTGGATGGCCATACCGGTACCCTGGCACTCTGTGCAAAAGATAGAAGAAATTTTATTTTGGAGGGTTGCTTTGCCTTTGCGTCCCCTTGAAGGTTTTCTGTTCTTCTTCTTCTTCGGGTTAGCCGACATCTCTACCTCGCATAGAAGGATCCAGTGTATGAGACAGGATACGTGAAATGGATGAAACGCCTGTGTGGTACAAAGGATGCCATTTAACAAGACCCCAGGTTCAAAGAACAAGGGGGGCAAAAAACAAATTAAAAAAAAAAAGATCAAATGTAGGTGATAAATTACTCACCCCATTAGTGTTCCTACTGCTGCAAGCTAAATTACCAGTATGGCAATTTAGAAGGGTAGCGACATCCTTCCCAGGGAGCATCGGTTGCCCACAAATGTCACAGGTTCTTTCTGCTGCCAAACGTTTTTGCTTCCTCAACTCTCGTCTGGCAACCTTGCTAGATATAACTCTCCTTTCAAGATGTTGTGGATCATCTGCCACAGTTGTGTACAGAAGTGAACTACTACTGCCCTCAGGTAACTCAGAAGAGGCATTCAGATTTTCTGAGGAATCTTCTTGATCTGACAATGATTTTGTCTTCCTTTTCTTAGAACGCCCAGCCTCATCAATTTCAAAGAAAGAACCAGGTGACATTGGAGGTTCTTCTGCATCCAAAGAATGCTTTATACCTAAGCCAAATGCATAGGGGAAATTGACTATCGCAAAGTCACAGTTTGTGGATACATCCAATTCATTGCATAACTCAGATCCTCCTTCACCAAACCAAGCACACCATATTTTCGTTATCTTATCACTGACTTCCTCGTTCTCCTGAATTCTGCAGGCAATCTGGCCAACCCCTAAATGTCGCACTACTAAGTCAGAAAGCTGCTCCTTAAGTACCACCGCAGGAATAATCAAAGTATTCTCAGTCCAATTGCAATTCAAAATCATGTCTTGGACTGCAGAGGTCGATCTAGAAGATGTTTTACGCCTATTTACAGCCAAGCTAAGCTTAGTATTCAGGGAGCCATTGCATTTAAGGCCACTGACATGGTTTTCACTATGACAGCGATTCTCACAGAGATTCAAAGCATGGTGATTATTGTGAGAATTGTCTTTTGACTGCGATGTTACTTCATCATCCGTTCCAGAACTGTTATAAACAACCAAAGACATATCATTCTGACAATCTGAACCCGACGGCAGCAAGCTACACTCGCGAGAACAATCGAAGAAAAGAACACCATCGTTGAAAGGCCATGGAGTGGCACCAAAAAGAGTAACTTTGGCAGCTGCAAGCCTACGGGCATGAAGATTTCCTTGCAGATGATCAAACAGCACGGTGTCGCTGTAACAAGGGGTGAGACAGAGGGTGCAGAAGAAAATTGCGCGCTTCCCGACATGTCTCAGATCCACATACATATGCCCCTTTTGTCGAACCTCTCGAAGAGTAGTTCTTGCTGCCACCTCTCTAAGGTTCACTGGTGCTTCCTTCCTAAGGATCAGCTGTCTTCCCACCATCTACAATACTTCAGATCAAACGAAACCTGCTAGCTTGTCACTAAATATACCTATAAGACTCTTGCTCCAGCTGCAGCAGAACATATTCCAAGAAAGCAACAGAGCGTAGGTATTCGAACATTTCCAGCCATTTGGCAAGAGTAAGCTCTAGAATTCGCTCGAGAAGACCCCAGATCTCATAAATCTCAAACAACTGACCAATACGCACAACTTCGAAGGGAAAATGAATCACAGAAAAGTTTCAAAGATAAATTCTCCGAAAGCACGCTGACAAACCCTAACAAGACCTTAATTTTGAAAGAAAGCGTGAGGTTTCCAAGATAATCCTCCGAAAGCACGCTGATGAACCCTAACAAGACCTTAATTTTGAAAGAAAGCGTGAGGCAAACTGTCGCATACCCTCGGATCCCATATCCCTCGCCGCTTTGTCGCCGGAAACACCTCGAATGCGCCGATGGAGGAAAGAAGCTCGACTGAATCCGCCATCTCCATCGCCATCTCCACAGGATTTCAACAGAAAAAACGTGTGGGGGGGAAAAACTCTAGTTTTTTTTCTCTCGGAGAGAAGATAAAAGAGATCCAACCTGGGAAGCGAATCGATTTGGTGGAGAAGTTTAACAAAGGGAAGATGCTTCGAGGAGATGCCACGAGGATTCCCCTTCGCCTCGAGATGACGACAAATCCCCGAGAACTCAAGCCAGAGAGAGAGAGAGAGAGAGAGAGTGGATTAGGATATGGGACGCCATGTTCCTTCTATCGAGTTATTTATCCGCTTGTTTAATAAGGCTTATATTTCCAACAGTACCCATTCAGCATGACGTGTCTTGTCACGGCCAAATTAATTGGCGGGTATGACGAAGCGTACTATTACTGTAAGAGAGGTTCTTTGGTGTTCCCTTTAATGCGATTGGGCATTGGCTTCCACAAATTTAACAAATAAGGATAAAATTTATATGGGCGTCCTTCGCCCGTTTTAAAAAATCGATAATTTAGCATTTAAAATTTAATATTTTTTAAAAGATGTATAGAATTATCAAAATATATATTCATTTTATTTTAAAATTTTATAATGCTTATTTTTATATTCTCGATATTCTCCTTTTACATCTCATATCTTAATTTTAAAATTTTAAATCATATAAATTTATCAACGAATTTCAATTAAAATTTATTCAAAATTAAATAATATAAATAAAAATTCAATGGCAAAAATCAAAAGGATATACCCGTTATTCATTTTGTATGGTCCTATGAAGCTTACTTATTTTATAATTTAGATGCTTTATCCATCTTTACAGGCCTACTGGATTTCAGACTTCTCAAGCTAGCTCAAGCATTTACCAAAGTCTTGGAATTAGCGTGGGATTCTTCAATTATCAGAATCTTCAGAATCAAAATGATGTCTATTGCTTTTAAATATATAAAACATTGTCTCAATATATTTCTCATTTTGAAAATATTTCTATTTCAACGTTATTTAATTATATGGTCCTTCGAACGAGTCGTTAACAAATGGCTGCGCCAAACGCTGCTTTTGCATCATCGATATCGCCGGCCCTTCTTCTCTTCTTCTTCTCATGGTGCTCGTCGCATCCACTTCATCGATTTTTTTTTAATCTAAAGCGTAATTAATTAGCAAATAATCCATGCATTTGAAGATTAATTGGCGTCTAATGTTTGCATGCATGGGTTTCGATATACATACAGGACAGAGTTGCGATTATTATACTGGAATTTGCCTCAGATACGATGAATGTTCGTTGACCTGCGAGATATTTGATTATAACGTACGGGCCTGCAGAATGCTTCCCTCAACTTAAACGTTGCTGCCATTACTGATTCATAATTAGTTCCAATCTATTTATCTTCGATCGAAGAATAAGATGGACTGCAGGTTTAAATCCGATTGATGTATTTTGGCAAAAATAAACTAAAATAAAAATAAAATGATCACCACCATTTGATTCTTGTATTTTGGTTATATTTTCTTTCTTTTATGTGTTAAAAAGAAGGAATTTTGAATACCCTTTTCAGAATATCTTCATTTAATTTGTTCGATCAAAACTTTGGAAGGTCAAATTAGCTAGCTTAGTTAAAGGCTTAAAGCAGCCTACAGTAATAGGCTGATGATAGTTTATATTTATGCGATTAGATTGGCTGAAAAATACGAGTACTTTGGAAGAAAAAAATATATAAATAAAAAGTCATTTTAATATATATTTTAAAAAAGTGGAACGCTCTTTCAGTGATAATGATTAATAAGTGTTTTTTTTTAAAATAATTTCTTATTGAATAACAGTGTGTAGGTTTTTAATGGTATCGAAATAATTAAACTTGGAATTTATAAAAAATGATATTCTCACAGATTAATTACATTTATCATAATTTTTTATAGACAAATTATTGCTAATTTCATTTAACTTTTAATATAAAAAAAACATCATATTTCGATTTACATAATTTTATGGATTCAATGACAAATTCCGACCATATTTAAAATCACTCTTTGGAGTTTTGCCTAAAATACTGCGACAAAATTCTCAAAAGAACTTTCAAGAGTGTCAAAAAAATTTGGATTACAGTGATGTTTATATAGTTTCTCAAGTAAGTATTATTCTCTATTATGATTTTTAAATCATGAATATGATTAATCAATTAAAAGAAATAGATAATTCAAATGTAAAGATAAAAAATAATATACAAATATCTCGACAAGTTTGGCCATATCCAATTGATCCTGATCTTTTAGCATATATTCAATTGAAGAATAAGATGATCTAATTTAATATCGGCCGTATTTTGTTCGGGAAAAAAAATGATCATCACCGTTTAAATTATTTTTATTTTTATTTTTAATAAAAAAAATGCATCATATTTCGATTTCCATAATTGTATCCTCATCCATCAGTCCGTTTTCGTACGGCGATATATTAATTTTGGCCGTCGTTTGAGTTTGGCGTCCAACGCGGCACACGTTCGTCGCTTGTCCCGCCATAACGTCCGCGACAAGCTTCAGTTAGAGCGGTCGCCCCGTCGTCCAATGGCCGCGCGACACGTTCGCGTCGTCGTCAATCTTAGCGACGAAGCAGCGGCTAGCGGCTCCTGGTCTAGAAACATCCAAACGACACAATGGGCGACGGGCACGTCGCTAGCGAGGCTGCCCCACCAAACCAACGGCCGCGATGTCTTTACTGGTGCCCACCGAGCGCTCTCCTTGCAAAAGGCCAAACCACAGGCGAGTGGAAGCCTTGGTCATCAAAGGGGACGCAAAAGAAGGCGGAGGAAGAGCTAAAGAGGCAAAAGGCGAAGGTCGGCGCAAAAGGAGGCGATCCTTCCTCTCCGATGCCCTCGATTCGATCTCAATTCGAGTGCGATCTGGCCCTCTTCGGTTTCCCCCTTCGATCCGCACCCTTCTGCTTTGCTTCGATCTGCTTGGGTTCTTCTCTTTGGGTTCTCCGGCGCTAGGGTTGGAGATTCGAGTGCTTTCTGCATTTTCTCGATTGCTCCTGTCGGTATCCTCCTAATCTTCTGATGCTTCTTGTCCTTGATTCGTCGCCCCGATCTATAAACTTCGATTTCGGCTGCTATATTTCTTGCATGCTCCTTCCGTTGGACGTTTTCTTAATCTTTCGCTGCTCGTTCCGCCACTTTCGGTTTCCGGATGCTCATGTGGTTTTGTAGCACGCACGGTGAAGCATCCTTGCCGAGGATTGGCGATCTGTGACAGCGCTAAAAGATTTAAAATTTGGAGTTGGGGGGAGGGTAGGGTTCTTATTTGGGTTGAGGGTATCAAAAAAGTGAGAGCCTTCCGATGGCAGACCGCACTCGAGGATTCTGTATTGAAGAGTTGCCTGCACATTTAATTCTGGAGATTCTGACGACTGGGCGTTTAAGCGCGGTGGATCTGGCGTCCTTGGAGTCCACTTGTAGGCTGTTTGGAGGTTCTCACGGGATTTTCCCTAGCAAATTCCAATCCATGGTCGAATGTGCCGCATTCTACCTCTGTCAAGCGCACTCTATGTTCAGTTCCCTCCCACTAACTGCACGGAAAAATCTTCTTGACCGCTGCAGTTGGAATTGGAAGAAGGTTCTGAGATTCTTGCAGTCAGTGGAGCGGTCTTCCAATAGCGTGGAGACATCAGCAGGCAATGTATGACTTCTGTTTTATATGTTGTTGGTATAATTGAGCTAGGTTTGTATTGGTTGACCACGGAGTTCCATTTTTTTGTCATATTCGAGTCATGACATCTATAATTTTATATGCTTTGTGATCATCCTGGGGTTGAAAACTTCTGAGCATTTTGTAGAACAACGATGAACTTAACTTCTCTTCTTGCTGTGTCATTAAATGCTCACGTACCTTTTTGCTAAAATGCATTTTCATCATGCAGATTCAGGTAACCACTGGAAAATATCATACTCTAGTACTTCATGATTCATCAGTCTTTTCTTGTGGATCTAGTTTATGTGGAGTACTTGGTCACGGTCAAAATACAACCCAATGCACTGCATTCAGCCGTATTAATTTTCCATCTTTCTCTCCTGTCATTCATATATCAGCCTCTCACAACCATGCAGCATTTGTCACACGATCTGGAGAGGTAATTGCTCTATAAAATTGCTGAATTTGACACAACAGTTAAAGATTGTTGTTCATTTCTTAACTCAAGCATTTGTTATTCTTCTAGGTGTTCACGTGTGGCGATAATTCTTCATTTTGTTGTGGTCATGGAGAAGTCCGCCGGACCATATTCAGACCTACTCGCATTGAAGCACTGAAGGGAATTCCATGCAAGCAGGTATATTTCTGTTGTTCGCCATAGAAAGAGCACCAATATATCATTATGCATGCAGCCCATACTTCTGACTCCCATGACTCAGGCAAATAAATGATTTACATCGTAGATTTCTTGTAAGATGTGCGCTTCTGAATGTCTTCTCAGTTTCCAGACTATGGAAGAGAAAATCTAATATTTAATATGAGGTGAAAGACAATTTTATGCTGGTGGATTAGCTTAAAAATACATAGTATTTAACAATTTGGTTGTTCAGAAATAATAGCTCAACTTTATTTGATGGACTTACCGGGCAAAACCTTCAATACAAGCCTTATCTGATTAGTAGGATTAAAGGGAACAAAATTAATATTTAAGACAGAAACAGGATAAAAATAAGGAGTAATGCAAAACAAACTGGAATTGTTATATTTCACCATAATAAGTAATATTTATTCTGTTTGATGTTTAGTAATATTTATCAAACAATTCTGTGTCATTACTGCAGAGTTAATATACTCTTGAATAATATAGAATTTGGATATAGTTTTTTGTATATATTTATTTGCTACTATATTATTTATTTAATGGAAACTATTATATTTATGTAACTCCTAGAATGATACAGATAGCCAATCTCAAACAGTAGGGTAACAATGATTCCAATGGTTGTTGTAAGCAATAGTACAGGGACCAACAAAAAGTATTTCACCATTTGATGTCTACTTTAAATGTAGTCCGTAAGGCTGTAATAACAGTGCATTTGTACGAGTTTTAACTTGAACAAGATAGATGACAGACGAAGTTGAAAAGGATTCTGTTTAAGCTGATACTATGACATGTAAATGATGGTCTACTATCATCAAACATCAACATTTAAACTATCCATATTAATGTAAGGACATTCCCTTATATATTTGTAACCAGGAGGATGAAGATCCTACCTAGAATAGTAACTGAAAGCAACTAGGCTAATTTGGCTCGAACACCATATACTTATAAGATTCTGAGTTCTAGATCGTAATATTGACAATCACGACTGTTTTATTATCTCTTTAATTTTTCTAAGTTGTTATTTGTTTATGAATCTTTAACTTAAATTTATTTTTCAGGTTGCTACTGGGTTGAATTTTACTGTGTTTCTTACTGTCCAAGGCCAAGTGTTCACCTGTGGGAGCAATGCACATGGCCAACTTGGTCATGGCGATACCATAGATAGATCAACTCCAAAAATTATTGAATCCTTTGAGGAGCTAGGTCATGTGGTTCAGGTTGCTGCTGGTGCAAGTTATACATTTTCTGTGACAGGAGATGGAACTGTTTATTCTTTTGGTTCTTGTACCAACTTTTGCCTTGGCCATGGAGATCAACATGATGAACTTATACCCCGTGCCATCCAGTCATTTAAGAGGAGGAATATTCATATATTACGGGTCTCTGCTGGAGATGAGCATGCAGTGGCTCTTGATTCTAGTGGCTTTGTATGTCTGATATGATTGATTTACTAACTTGCAATTGCAACCTTTTTCCAGCTTCCATTTATATGTTGAAACAATGATTTTATCATACCTATTTTGCAGGTATATACATGGGGTAGAGGCTATTGTGGAGCCTTAGGCCATGGAGATGAGAATGATAAAACCATTCCGGAGATACTGGCAAATTTAAAGGGTTACCTTGCTGTACAGGTTAATATATTTTCATCCATCTATTTCATTTATTCTAAGGACAGAATTTTACTAATATACAGGAAAGGAACTGTTTAAAGTGTAGTGGTCACAAATATACTTGATCATAATAATAACTTAAAAAGAATATAAAAAATATACTAAATCAAATTATATATTCTTATAGGACAGCCTTTTAACTTAAAGGATAAGTATTTTCTATTTGGTGCACTTTTTCTATATTGAATTTCAACTATTGATTTATTATTATTATTTTTTGGCCCCATTGATACTCAAACGATCAGCTTTTGCAAACAACACCTTAAATATTAAAATACTCAAGTAATTATCTTCTTACTATACACCCTTCATGAATTTAAAGTAATTGGACAAATGAGAAAACACAAAAGAAATTGGTGAAAAAGTAAATGAGATTCCTTGTTTACATTATTCCAAATCCTCCCATCAATTTCCACAAAAGTAGGGAGGATTTGGGTGAGGAGAATGTGAGCTTTTAGTAAACACCAGTGGCATTCCTCTTCCCCTTTAATTCTATCCAAGGAATATCATCTTCCATTCTTTTCTTGTAATTTTTGACTGTTTTTGGAAGTGTAATGTATATATATATAAATGCATGACCACTGATACTTGCAGGTGTGCGCAAGGAAAAGAAAAACTTTTGTGCTTACTGATGAAGGCTCTGTTTTTGCATTTGGATGGATGGGTTTTGGTAGCTTAGGATTTTCTGATAGAGGAAGCTCCGACAAGGTCATGAAACCACGCGTGCTCGATAACTTGAGGTCCCAATATGTATCCCAGATCAGCACTGGACTCTACCACACAGTTGGTGTCACAAATAGGGGTCTAGTATTTGGCTTCGGGGACAATGAAAGGGCGCAGCTCGGTCATGAACAGATGCGAGGTTCCTTGAAACCAACCGAAATAGTGGTTCAGAGGACCATGGATGATATAGCCATAGCAGCACCAAGTGGTTGAAGATGATGATGCATTTTCCTTTTTTTTCTAGGTTTTTGTCTGTGTGCTACATTTCGTTTAGCTTACAAGAACGTCAAGATTACCCTTTTCTTTCAAAGTAGAGGTGTTATGGATCATATCTGATGTAGTTTGTCAGCCAAGTTACCATGAACAAGTGTGTGTAGTCTGCTGTTAAACACTTTTCCATTTCTTATTAATTTGTCAAAGTTGTGTAATATACAAGTATTGGAGGGTCGATTGTTCGACCTTGGTATCTGTAACGTTCTTCCTCTTTGCAATAAGAACGTAGAACTGAAAATTACTATACTAAATTGTGGAATGTGAATGGTGTTACTTTTTATTAATGGCAGGATGTTATTTGAAATTCTTTTTTGTTTTTTTGTGCATGGCCCTCAAATTTATTTTTCCCCCCTTAAAAATCGGTAACTTTTCGGTCTTGGCAATAAGATTTTGGTTCTGGGAGACACTGAAACCAATGGGAAATTAATATTTATTTGGAGGAAATCACAAAGTTTAATTCTATTTAATATTTGTTATACAAATTTAAATTTATATATGGACGATAGAGCTAGCAATGTTAAATAGCCATCTAACTGAGTCCAATCTGAGATATGATTGAGATAAAATTTAAAAGTAACATAATGCAATTAAATGCATAATATAAATTATCTTTAAAAATATTTATTTTTTATGATATAAATATTATTATTATTATAATATAGAAATGTTATTATTTATTAAGAAAAATGTCATTTTGTCAGAAAAATTTGTGATCATTGTTCTTATTTTACCTCACTCTCATGTAGCATAACAATTTCATAAACTTATGTAAACATTGTGATCTTGCAGGGGAGGAATGAAATTCATATAGCTTATCTTCTAAAACCTCAAATAGTAAAGACAAACATAGTTCGATGATGACAACAACATTATATAACTACAATAAGATAGTCCACAGGAGTTACTCGGATAGCTAGTATAACTGTATTAAAATCCGAAAAGGTAATGAGTCGATTTCTGAATTTCACCGTCAGGTTATCGATGACTTCGTATTTCTGTACTGGCCGCCCTGAATTCCTGATTTACCCCCCTCCATACGTAGGGGCAGTGATGAGGGGCCCCTAATATGGCAGTTCTACATTTTACAATAAGATACTATTAGCCCCTAGGGCTTACTTGGACGGCCAGCACAGCCGTGTTAAAGTCCAAAAGGGTAAGGAGTCGATTCATAGGTTTCACCACTATGCTACCGATGACTCCGCATTTCTGTGTTGGCTGCCTTGGGTTCATGATTTACCCCCTCCACATGTAGGGACAGCAGTGAGGGGCCGCTAATGTGATAGTTCTATATTTTTTTACAATAAGATACTATTAAAAAATATAGGAAATGAGAAAAAAAAAAAAAAAAGGAGAAAATTTCACTCTTTAATTCCACATCTCCAAATAAGGGCTCGTACGATATGCTTAAATTTGGGATGAATTGAGCTTCTTTTTGTAATATGTTAATTGTTAAAAACTTTTTATCTATCTCTAAGTGTCTTGACATTTTACAATAGTGATTGAGCTCCTTCCTGTCTTGATATTTTGGGATGGATTGAACTTCTTCCTGTACTACAACAGATACAATCTCAACGATACCTTTGTTGTTGTTTTTTTCCATGAGCTGGAATTTTTGTTCAGGTAACAAAAACGGATCTCCGACGTCCACAGCTAGCTGTTGATCGCACCTTACAAACTATCGAGCAAGGTTATCTATCTCACACTCACGCTGTGGCTGAACGGCCATGCTGTTCTGAGTTCTAAGTTCCACAATTGAAGACCCAACCCCAAAAACCTTGCGGTTACTTGATAACTTTTTTAAGCAATTTCATTAGTCAAGATGATACAGGATTTTGCATAAAACTTTTTTAATTATACTTTTATCATTTTAAAATTGTCAAATTCAAATGATCATCGTATTATTTTATACCTTAATTCACCGAACCGATTTCATTAGTCATGTAAGAAGATTTCAGTTTTCTACCATTTAACAGTGTTAAATGTTAAGAACAGTAAAAAAATTTAACAATACAAATTATTTTAACGATTTAAAAACCCTGATGAGTATTTAGATTTCAGTTTTCTACCATTTAAGTGTTAATATTAAAAACAATAAAAATTTAACACTACAAAATAATTTAACGATTTAAAACCCCTAATAAGGATTTAAAAAAAAAGAAGATAAATTACTTTCAAAATTTTCGAATTACAAGTTATTTCAAAATAAAGGAAGTTTCAAAACTTCGAATTTTACGTTCAATTCATTTGTGATTATTTACAATGAAGCAAGCCCTAAAATTCACGTGAAGGAATTCACATGTAAATATTCAATCTACAAAAAAAAAAAAAAATCAACAAATTATACTTTGAGCAAAGGTAGCCGTAGATTGAATAGGAAATTTTATAATCAAGATTTAAATTACATTTTTACGTGAAGCGAATATTCAGACAAACTTTTAAGTTCTGTTGCAAAAATTTATCCTTCATGCAACAAAGATACAACTCTTGATCAAACTGCAATGTGTTGCTTTTTCACGAGTAATCATGACGATCAAAAAAAAAAAAAAACTCTCACGTAGTGGCCGTATCAACAAAGATCTGCGTTTCCATGAAAGAATGTACAAACGATGAGCAATGTATATCTGATGTTAAGAATGGAATGCACAAAAGAAAGGCCAGAAAAATTACCTCCACGTCCGGCAATGGATCATACAGTTTCTTCTCTCGAACATCAAATATTGTAACTCCAGAAATTTTCTGGACACCTAATCCAGTAGCGATCAAGTTCTGTTTGACCATTATAAATCCAAGTCAACTTTTAAATGTCCCTTACATTTCATTGAATTGATTAAAATAGGGGGAAAAAATAATTGCATCGCTCAGTTTACCATCTTTAACATGGTGAATTAACAGTGTTAATAATTTGAGGTTAAATGATTAAAGTTTGAAAAGCATAAGGGGTATATTAATGATTTAAAATTTCTGAAATAGAAATTGTTTTTCAAAAGAGTAAAATTCAGGTGGCAAAATGAAAATTCATATAAAAAATATTATACATTTCCGAGCTCTTACCAAGTCAAAGATGTTTGAATTGGAAGCTTCTAATGGTGGAAGCACCTGTTGTAAAATACAATAAAGAAAAATCATAACCATTAGCAAAGTATCATGTCAATGAACACATTACGTTAAGAATTTGGGGTCATATGTTATATCAATCAACATAAAAATACATATCTTATTGATAAAATATCCGAATAATTATTTATTTCATTTCATTAATGAAAGCAAAATGAGCAATAAAAAAATTGTCAAATATTTTGATAATAATCATTATCATAAAAAAACAAAATTGACTAGTAAATCTCGTATCCTTCATGGTTTCCCGCTCTCTAGGCAGAAATGCACATAGATTCGGAAATCAATTGTCTATATTTTACAAATAAAAGAAAAACACAAAATAACATATTTTGCCAACCATCGTTGCAAGTGTTACTTACCAACTTTTGGATTCCATTAACCATGACAAACTTTTCACCATTAGAAATGCCTGGAGATGTAAAAACTTCAAATGGGCCCAGAGTTCTATCTGTCTGATTTGTGATAGATAGATGAACCTGAAGAAATCCAACAAAAAAGTAAAGAATATATGGAAAGAACTTGTAGAAGATAGTTAACAGATTCTTTGCATCTCATTCCTGAAAATTATAAAACATGCACTTTTAGAGGCGCCAATGATTCTCTCTTTCAAACAAATTTCTGTGTCTAAATTATTTTCCAATTTATATTAATAAATTAGATTGATTCGTCTTCATTTCTGAAGCAACTTGGCTAAAGGTCCTAAAGCACAGTTCCACTCACAAAGAGGGTAGTGGATCATTGACTGGGAAGTCAACTAAAATCAATAAATTATTTACCAAGTGGATACAAAGAACCTATTCGTATCAAACAACAATAACAATCAAGTTTTATCCCACTAAGTGGGGTAACCTATTCACATCAAGTCATCAAATTTATAAGGAATGCACTAAGGTGAAAAGCTATACAGAATGACATTGCACTAACCGTCTTCTAGGCTAACATAAGAGGAATACAAGGATAATTATTCACCACATGATGTATGTTACATCCATAGATTTCTCTCATTAAGATGACTCACCTGGAGACATCCTATCGTAGTGATTTCATGGAAAAGTAATTGGGCATTGCATTAAAAACAATGCTAGGATAAAAGCAAGTAGGTTGAGGATACCATTTACAGGTAAAACAACAATATATTCACCATAAGGTCACAATGCTAGTATTAAGCAATATACCTTTCCACAAGATAAGACCTTTATTCAAGAACAATGCAAAGCCATCTCAAAATTTAAGAATCATGCATAGTAGCATAAGCACCGACCCCATCTAGTGGGATAAGGCTTGATTGTTGTATGCATAGTAGCATAAGCATAGTTCTGTCCATATGAACAGTGAGTAACAGATCCATACCGGAAATGGCCTCTCCAAAATGATAATGGGTGGAATATCAAGCATCTGCAACTCAATGTCCTTCTGAGTAATAGGCTGTTCAGACAAATTTCAAAGAAATATATTCCTTTCTCTTCATATGGATATAAGTTATTTTGCAGCAACAGAAAGACAAAAATTGACTATCCCCAAACACATTCCAAACTTAGATTATGTCCACTGATAACTAGGACTAAAATCTGAGTAAGTCTAACAACTTGATTAAAAAAAGAATACATGAGAAATTAAAAATAATTATTCAAGAAGAAAATAGGTACTTTTAATTCTGTTGATCCTTTGCATGGATAAGAAGATAAGATTAAGGTTGCAATTGTTTTTCAAGTGGGACACAAAATGTGCATCAGATTATAAAGCTTCAAAAATTGAAGATTGGTATTGTGGATATTTAACTGTAGCTGAACAGTGAGATACAGACAAAGGAACATTTGGAGAAAAATAAAGTTATCAGATTGCAAATAAAACATGAACTTAGAAAGGAGGAGTTCATTTTGAAGCAATTTGAAACAGAGTGAATCCTTCAAGGTTTATGTGGTTTCTTAGTAGCAGCACTCCGTTTTCAACTCAGATCAAGATGTTTGAACATTGTGCAGCTGGAAAATTGTCTACATAATTTGCTAAGTAACCACACGTGCAACCTAAAAATTACTAGGAGAGTTAAAGATACTCTATAACTCCATTATTTGAGATCAAATTATCACTAAAAATTGCATTCAAGTTACTATAAAATAAAAACTCAAGACAAGGATTTCAGCTTTATAAGATTAAATTAACCTGCCACGTCCCAGTATTAAAAGTGAAATGATAGTTATTATCAGTAATCTTAACAAAATAACACAATCTGAGGGGCAATTTGAAGAAGTTTTTGTTATGAACCGTAGATGGAATTTCAACTAAAGAATAGAATTCCTAATTAAATTCTTTCTTGCTATTTTCTGAGAAATATGAACAAATATATCATGATTCATAGAAAGAATTGTAACTAAAGAAATACTTTTTCTAATTTCTAAAAATATCAATAGCTAGTTTGCAAATAGGAAGGTTCTGATGTACTACAGTGCCATAGATTTGCTGAGTCTGGAGTCGACCAGGTTCACCCAAGTTAGTTCGCCATGTTATTTGAAATTTACCAAGAATACTGCTTCCATCAACCTTCGATTGTCCAAATTCTTCAACTGTGGACTTTATTATATAAAGATAGTTGTATATTCCACCTCCAGCTCTGATTAGAATAGGTGGCTTAAGTAATCCTCTGCATGAGATTGAGATTCAAGTGCAACTTCATGAGAGCAATAAACAACAAGGTGAAATACAATCTCCTAGTAGGAAGATTCAAGGATCATAGGAAACTTCTATAAATATTGAATCACCTTGTCTCAGAGTTAGCTTTGGCAGTGTATTCATTAGTTTCCAATCTTGTTGCAGTCCATTGTTGTGAAGGTTCAAATTCAACTTGATCCATGTAAAGATTTGACTTTGTGTGGTTCTCTATGCATGCCTCCAAATATGTATTATCCTAAAACTGAGAATGTGAGATAAACATATTGCAAACCTGAGTTATCTCACTTAATAGGATAGAAAAATCTGATCTTCTTGTAGCATCATTAGAATACGTGAAGACTACATAAACTAAACCATATTTTCTATTCAAAGAAAGAACTGGAATAAAAGGCAAATCTATGTTATGGAAAGATAAATCACAAATGGTGGCAAAAGCCTTTTTTAGTTAGTGCAAAATCAACGGATTTATTTTAATATGAATGATCGCAAAAAGGCTAAAACCTGCAAATAATAGTTTTAGGATCATGATTAGCTTGTGAGACACAGTTGCAGTGATAAATTTGAGCCTTAAAGAAAATAAAATTTGTGATAATTATCATAAACATAGTACAAATAGTTAAAGAGGAAGTGAATTTATCAACAAACTAGAACTATAGCCTTTCAGATCTCATATATGTCAATGCAATGTTGTGTATAGAGCAAGTGGCGGTAGAGTGAACTAAGATAGACAGCCAATAGCTGGTGGATGCTGTAGCGATCAATAGTCAGCATGTTCTCTGAAACCAACATCACAATTCATGAACTCAATGGATTTAATTTAGCAAAGATGCAAACAAAAAATAGCACCCACAAGGTTTATATATATATAGTAATTATATTTGCTATAGGTTTAGTCTCACATAGAGTATTCAATTATTAAGCTTCATGCTCAAGTATTATATATGATCATTATCATATTTTTGGCTACATGGATCTTATCCCTCCATCGAGATCTATGCAATGTTACAAAATTAAAATTAATTAAATCACCTTTTATTAGTAACAAATTTTCTAAGATAACTCTATCCATCTTACCCACTCTAATTGACTTCACTAGACAACTATTGTTTGTATTTAAATATGTCTTTATCATTCGTTTCAACCTATTTTATCTCATTTTCTCATATGTTGGAGTTCTACCTAATTGCTCTCAAATATTAATCAAAGGAAGTCTATCAATTAAATTGCTCAAGTTTAGACTCCAAAGACTTCGAAGATACGCAAACTATGGATGGAACAGTGTGTTCTTTCTATACAAATTGCATTAGACGTCAATTCCTCATTATGTGTAATGTTTCAAAGTCAAATGAAGCAACAAACTGAGTCATAGGAGTTAGTTCAACAAAGAACAAGAAAAACAAACGGTATAACCCAGCATTTGTCAAGAAAGAAAATGAATCCACTATAGGGAGGGCATTGAATCTTAAGATATAATTCAAAAGGGAATCAAAGGAAAATGGAACAACTTACAATAAGCTATTGTCGTAAAAAACGACAGAAAAAAACATACCTTGACTGTGCGAACCTGAAAAGAAAAAAAAGAGAATGTGTCATTTTAAAAAAATTAAGAAAAAAATAGTCTATTGGACTTTTAGCTAAAGATTAATCAGCAAGCAGAATCCATAATAACAGTACTCGACATATTAATGACAGCAGTGAAGTAGTAGATTAGAATACCTTTGTTCTAACTGAAAGAGGATTGTTAACAATAAATTTAAAAAACTGCGGAAGATATTTACGCTCGCTGTCACCATCATTGTATAAAGCAGTACAAACAAGCCTAAAATTTGTTGCAAGAAGAACCAGTTAGACAATGTTATTATTAGTGCTTTCATCAAATTGCGGCAAATAAAATATAGTAACATACGTGTGCGGCCCCAATTCTTTAACATCATGTTCTACAATGAAATCATATCTGCCACCAGAACGTATTGATTCAACAGGTGATTTAGACGTATCCAAAAGCAGAATCCTTTGCCTTTCCGTTTGAATTTCTGCCTGGAAATTACAAATTATTATTTGTTAAGACTCAAAACTCGACTAGTAAAACATATATCCAGAAAAACTAATGATATCATGCAAAATTCTGAAACTGCATCTATGTACACCATTCAGTAGATTTGGCATGCATCCTTGTAATTTACTGTTACTCCATTCATCCCACATTTTTCTAAATTCTCCACTTTAGCAGAGAATATGACATTTAGTCTTATAGAAGTTGATATGAACAATGCATATATATATGCAAAATATGACAATTTAGTCTACTTCAGGGATATGGGTTCAGAAGCTAGGGCTGGCTCAACCTACCCTGGGCTCATACTTATTAATCTAGTAGCGGGTACCGTGTAGAGTTAAAATAACCCCTGGCACTCGTCCTAAAGAGTTTATGCTGTCTAATATTGGATTATGTTTGGTCATTTAAAATGATGAACAAAGAATAAAAATTACTTAGTTGATATAATATGTGTATTTACTTATTAGAATAAATTAATCAAATTATGGACTAGAGTGGATATCTTAGAAAACATGGTGCAGTACATGGACCAATGAACTGCAAGGGGTGCATATACAATTTTGCTACTCCAGCAAGTCAACATCTTTAACAGCTTTCTGTCTATCTTCGATAAAAGATAACATGATTTTCCTTGAATCGTACTAGAAAATTCACTGGTCCTAGTAAACCCTGATTCCATGTTGTTGCAACCGATATATCAAAGACAGCAGTTAGAAACCTCTAGGAAATGCAAATAGTACTCAGCATGCATGTCCAACAAGATTTCTACGTGCTTCTTTCCCTTAATGTTCTGGAAAGTAGTAATTTACATTTCTTCAGAAAATAACAGCATGCATTCCAGAGAGAATTTACAGGGTGCATAACACTGCCTTTCGTCACATGTTCATCCTAACTTCCCCGTTGAAATACTTGTTAAAATCCATACTTAAAACTGTAACTAGGTAAAAAATAAAGAAAACAATATAGTAAAGTTTTCAAATGATCCTACAGCAATGTGGATAATATGTGAACAATTAGACAAAGGACTACCGCTGTAAAATCAACTTCGCCAGAGGCAAAAGACCAGAACAAATCACCTTAATGATCACGTCCCGTGATTCGAATTTAGAGCTGTTATTGACGCTTATGTAGCTCGAGAACGTCTCTCCCAAATAAATATTTCTACAAACAGAACAAAGACAAACACAGAGATCAAGATCCGCGCCCAGTTAATTAGAGGTACTCAAAGGGACGCCAATGATCGGACCCGAATGATTGAGGAACGATAAGGAGGCCGGAGAGGGCCATGGCGTCGACAGGGTTACGGATCTGGAATCGATCCCGGAATGTGAAATCGCTATTGGCCACGGCGTCGGGGGTTGAAGGGTCGGAGATCTGGAGGAGTTCGTCAGGCGAGAGGCTGGGATCTCCGAGGATGTCCTCGGCAGCTAGGAGGTCTAGGGGATCGAGGAGGCGCAGGACGGCTTCCTCGGCCTGGAAGGAGGGTCGGCAGAGGCGCATGACGCGGAAGGCGAGGGAATGCTGGGACGGTGACCCGCCCTGGGGTTGTCCCGACATCACCGCCGAGTAAGACGCCGGTAACGGTGACAGGGACGACGACGGTGGAGGGAGCTCGATCCGGGATGGACGAAGGGTTTACCTGGGCGGAACAGCGGAATTGATATCGCAGGCAATTTAGCAAGGGAGTACCTAAATCTTTAAAATATTGAAACGAGCCTCGTTTTCAAAGATATATATAGAATTGTTGATACTTGTTACTTGATCACCGCACAGTAGTTGTATATATATAATTCTCGATGAACACTATAGTTTAATCTTTGAACTTTAGAGAATCGGACGATAGATGATGAAGATATTCATGGATGTTCATATAAGAATTATGTAGGAGATCATTTGTAACTTCTTACTTATCGTCGCCGATCTGATTTGAGCAAGATTTATCAAATGAGGTCATCAGCACTCGCAGCGCAATGATCAATTAACTGCTAACTTACCACGAGGGCACGATGCAGTGGTACGAGCGATGAAGTATTTTATAGAAGAATATAGTTTAATCCTCTGCTGAGGTACGGTTTGACGATGAATTCTTAAAAAATCCATAGAAACGGCCCTCTGTGTAGGAGTTTACCTGAGGGATGGAGTACGACTTCGGCGTTGGACAACCTTTCAGGGACAACGCGACTATAGAGTCCGAGCTGACCTACTAAAAAACTACAAGCGCTTTCTTAATTTACTCAGGTGGTTAGTGGAAATCCACTGGGCTTTGATCTTTTCCAATTCAACTGTTAAAGGGGCGTCCCTGAAGGACCGTAAGGCAGGGCTGACCATCCCTAAAGATTAGTCGAGTCAAAGGTTTAGACATCCCGTTGCTAACAAAAAAAAAAAAAGGATAACTACTAACTTAATTTATTTAGATGGTTAGTGAAGATTTATTTAAGCTTCAATTTTTTCTAACTTAGCTATTGAAGATGTGAATCTATAGGACCATAAGATTAGATTGGCTATCCCTAAAGATGATTTGGATCAAAAACTCAAAAATCCTAGTACAAGTTAAAAAAAAGTATAATAGTGCAGCACCCTTTCAGGTATAATGAGGTGATAAAATTAATAGTATCTCCATGGAGCACTATAGTGGTCAGTGCAATGTAGATTTATCATTAGTGATAAAATTAAGAGTCAATTTTTTCCTTTGGATAAATTCCATTTGGGATTTCTCCCTTCATCGCACTAGGTGCTACGACGAGGCCAGAGGTGAAAAGCCTCCTATTATTTATCTTCATTCACATCAACTATTTGGGGTGGACATTATCATCTTTTATTACTAAGTGATAAAATCAACGATAAATTTATCAAAGAGTCAAGGATCAAATTTTCACTACAATTTCTACTTGACTAGTGGAAGGAGATTTTAGACATCGAAAATTTTTGGTGGAGCCATGTATACTTTCTGAATTTACTTAGTGTATACTTGTGGAGTTAGATGCTCACCTTTAGAACTAGTTAGACCTACTATTGAGGTCAATATTCTCCTTCCAAACTATGAGTCATTTTAAATAACTGAATTTCAAAAACAAAAAAAAGTATAATAGTGCAGCAATATAGTAGTATCTATATCGTATGTTTTTTATTTGATTCTTAGCTGCAAATTTTTTATAAGATTTTTTTTTAAATAAGATAATAAATCTTAGAACGTGGATCTTAATTATTTGAAAAGGTACATGCATAGTCTACCTGAAAAGATTGGATAATTAATATGGTGATAAATTTATTACAGCAAGTAAGGGTTAATTTTTTAAGACTAGAGAGACACTTATTTTTTTGTCACACTAGCACTATTAGATAAAGTTCTCATAATTTATTTATTTTTAATGATGACTGTAGAGTTGATTGACAGGGAGTTTAGGATAAACATATACTTAAAATTGACTTATAAATCAAAATTAGATGCTTTTAAATAATAAAATAGTTTCTAAATAAATTTATATGGTAAAAAATTCTATCTTCCTGGATAGAAAACAGAAATATATAAAGAAGATAATAATATTAAACCAAACAAAGGCATACAATAAGAATAAAATGAAAATGAAAATCAAACATAGAGATATTCACATTTTATACAAGAGGCGTCCTGAGACCTTCCTATCAATATCTGAAAATTATCTTTACAAAAAATCCTAAAACTATCACAATACTGATGCTACTATTACATGGGGGAGCTGACAACAACTGAGGAAACTGGGTTAGTTCATTAATGCTAAAATTGTTCCTTTTACACCTAAAAACTGGAGAAATATCTCGATCGAAAATATTAGCGATTATGCTGTTAAATAGAAAAAAAACGTATATATAAAGTTGTCTGAGTTGCAAAGAAATTCCAATGGCTCAGTTAGAAACCGATAACTACGATCAATTGACAGAGAACTATTGAATTCAATCACAAGGGGGTAGGCTCTGGTCCGTGCCTGCCTGCTTTTCTACGTTGGAGGTCTCTCATTGTTGGATGAAATCGTAGGTAGAGAATTGTTCAATGGCTTCTTTAAAAGGTTGAACTGAGATGCTAAGTTAAGCCGTAGAACTGAGCTGAACTGCTAAACAAAGCTAAGCAGTTTGAAAAGTTGAATTGAGTTGTTAAGCTGAGTTATCGATTGTCGAATTGTCAACTATTGAGTATCCCGAGTCAAGTTGTCGACTACTAAGTTGCCTGAGCTGAGTTGCCGAGCTAACCTAGCTGAATTGCCAACTGTCGAGTGACCCAAGCCGAGTTGTTGATTGTCAATGGCCGAGCTAAGTCGTCGATTGCCGAGTCGAGTCAGGAGGAGTCGAGGCTTGTGTTCAAATCAAATTCTTTAAAACATATTTGTCTCATCTCTGTGGTGCTTAAAGGTCATCATAGGACATCTGTTTTTCAGGATACAACGGTGAAACCACGATCTCCATCAAACCTTGATGGTCGTAACAAACTGAAATATACCAAAATACTATCACATGAATTCTACCGAGTAAAAGGATACTCGATAGATAAAGAGAAAAAAAGAAAGAAAAATGCAAGTGGATGGATTACTCGTCATTGTCTCTTGTCTGCTCAAGACTTAGCATCCTTTTATGAGAGTTCTACCTAAGGCTGGTCGAATAAAAGTCATTACATCATTTTTATTCGGCACATTTCAAACGGATAAAAAGAATTCATATTAATTATCCATTACAATTAAGCAAAAATAATTTAGATGATAAAATATTAGTTCATTCACCTGGATAAATTTTATCCTGATCAGTTTGACATTCGATGCACTTACACACAAGA
This sequence comes from Alpinia galanga, assembly GCA_037177395.1. NCBI lineage: Eukaryota > Viridiplantae > Streptophyta > Magnoliopsida > Zingiberales > Zingiberaceae > Alpinia > Alpinia galanga. The sequence continues at coordinate 631 of JBAMHZ010422275.1, read as the reverse complement.
CACTTAGATTTAGTACAATCTGAACCTTGAATCTGTACCCTTTATAGACATATATAAAAAAGAATCTCTTTCCATACATTTATTCATAACATATATATTTGTAAAATAATATAAATTAAACGTCTAATACATTTATTCATAACATATATATTTGTAAAATAATATAAACTAAACGTCTAATCTTAAAACTATCCACTTGAGATTAAAATCTTGTACACAGTAGAGTTGCCTTCGTATAACTTTTTCTCCGTTCCCATTTTTCCAACGCTCCCTCGGGTGAATCAACGGTAGCATTGGCTTAGACTTCCTTGTCTGGTACAGTTTCTACACCATCTTCGGCTGCTGGTTGTTTTGCAGTAGCTTCAGCACCAACCTTGCCTTCCTTAGCTTTGGCTTTCTCGTGTGCCGGTGGAGATGGAGGATTCATGTGTGGTGGGGGAGTATGTTTCGGCTTCATCAAGACCTGACGCGTGCTGGAGAGATCAATGGGCTTTACTGGCTTTGGTCCCTGGATCACAGTGATGGAAGGCTTCTTCTCCGGCTCTTTCTCCCTTCTTCTATTTTCGATGTTGGTTATTTCAGTCGGTATTAGCTCCGCCATTGCTTTCCGTTATTCTTTATCTGCATTAGC
>JBAMHZ010422264.1:0-11515 GCA_037177395.1 Alpinia galanga | reverse complement strand
AACATGTAGTTCCACAGATCGAATGGTAGAGAAGCAATCACGCACAAATGCACAGGGATAGATTACGTAGAACTTGGACTGCACCAATGTCACATAAGGTTTAAGGGTTAGGCTATAATGTCATCGCCTTCAATGTCAAAGAAATTGAACAACCATCGATCACGATGTCATGTACAGAAGCGCATGCAAGCATCGCACAGATCAATTCTCATATATCCTGAAATATTAAAAAAAATTGAGTGCAGCTTTGGTAAATTATCCAAAATAAATAAAATTTATTATATTTTGATAAATATAACACAAGCTAAGGGCAAACTGCGTTCGCAGGACGATCCCGTGCGGTTTGCCCCCTTCTTGCTCTATAAATATCGGCCATGCCTGCGTTGGAATTGGGAAGGCGAGATGGCGGATCAGAACGCAAAGGGCGAAGAGTTCGTTCAGAAGGCGGAGAAGAAGCTATCGGGATGGCAATTCTTTGGATCCAAGTACGACGAGGCCGCCGATTTGTACGAGAAGGCGTGCAATTGCTTCAAGCTAGCCAAAAACTGTACTTTTTCGCCCTTTTCGTATGGCTCCCTTCTTTTTTTATTCGGTTTTGTATCTTTTATAGGATATTTATGCCTTCTTAGAGAAATCAGATTTCGATAATTCTTCTAGGGAATATCTAGTTGTTTTATCTTCGGCGGATTCAATGAAATCTTTTAGTGACGAGGAGATCATAGTCAGGAATCAATCCCGATTCTGATGGACGAGCTGAGTACGGCCAAACATTTTTGCGTTCTCTAATTGGACTCTGCTTTTGCTTGCCATTTAAGGTCCGATCGGAAGGCAAATTTCTAGTCTTTTGTGAAATATTGGCTGTTGATGGTAACGTCTAGCTTGGGGTCCTTGTCGATCCAAAAGCTTTTGCAGATTGAATTACTAGTTTTAGCCAATTGGCTTCATCTTGTTGTGGTCAACTGGTCATTTTTATGTGACCCGATCAGCATTTTCTAGTTTTCAAGCCCAAATTCAGGAACGCCTTGCTGTTGTCGTTGTCCTGTGTTAACTTCGCTCTTGAATGTGTAATCCATCTTCTGATACACATCAGATCCTGTGACTGAAGGCAAAGGACATCAGATCCTGTAAGTGAAGGCAAAGGAATCTCTGATGAGACTAATCTCCTAGGACTCATCATCTTGCTTAGGAGTCATTTCACTTTCAGACCAGATCAGATGCTAGTCAGATATTGCTGAGTCAAGTTTCAAATTCATTAGATTCAATTTATTTACGTTTAGATAAGTGGATTAATCCGTTAGTTGTCTGACATTTGTTGTTTGATCTGATGTTTCTGAGCTGTTAAGGTCTTTCCTTCTCTTCAGAAGATTTGTCTGTGGTATAATTCTTCTTAATTAACTTGCCTTATATTTACACTGCAGGGGATACAGCTGGGTCCGTGTATATTAAACTTGCTAACTGCCATTTAAAGGTTAGCATATTTGTTAGCTTGACACCATGCATAATTTGACATGTCATCAATCTAAATGGTGTTTAATTATTCTTTGTTATCATCACACAGTTAGAAAGCAAGCATGAAGCTGCCTCTTCTTATGTTGATGCAGCAAATTGTTACAAGAAGATCTCAATTCAAGGTATATAATCATCTGGATATAACTAAAACCAGTCTATATGTTGCAAATTTCCTGACACTGTAGTATTTTTTTCCCTTTCTCTGTATTCAAGTGGCTCATATTTCTTGATTTTTCTAGTTTATGTAACTATGTATGAAAAGCGAACAACATTTTGAAACTTTCACCTTGCTACCTCAGAAAGTTTTTCCATTCGATGCAGATGCAATACAGTCATTGGACCAGGCTGTCAACATTTTCTTGGAGATTGGTAGACTGAACATGGCTGCAAGATATTGCAAGGTTGAACTATCTGGGAAATTTCTTTCTATTGTTTTACTATGAGTTGATTCAAATTAGTTAGAAAACTCAATTTTAGGAAACATTCACAGTTTCATGCATCTGTAGTTCTGGTATTTAATTACATAGGTGGGGACTTCACTGATTTTACTGCTAAGGTGTTGGCATGGGACATGCCATGCATGTGCTATATCATATATGGTGTTATCTTGGGAATGAAAACAGTTTAAAATTATGTGTTTGGAATAGAATTACAGTTAAGATCTATGATGATGATTGTTTCTTGATTGAAGTTGATCATGTGCTTGTATAACTGTCGGTTGTTTCAGATATTAGTTTCTTTTACTGAGATTCCACATCATCATCATACAGGAGCTCGGTGAGTTATATGAACAAGAACAGCATCTAGAGAAGGCTATTGACTACTTTGAACGAGCTGCTGATCTATTTCAAAGCGAGGAAGTGACAACTTCTGCTAACCAATGTAACCAAAAAGTTGCACAATTAGCTGCTCAAGTAGAACAGTAAGTGTAATTATCTTGTATTTTATTCTAACATATTAAATTGTGAATCTTAATGTTTTGGTTCTTTTTGATCTATTTATTAGCAAGTAAGATTATAACATAAACCTTTTGTTGTCAATGCTCTTGGAGTAATGATTTTGCACATTGTAAGATGCAATGCTAGAACATATAGGTTTCACTCTGCCTTTGCACCTTTGGAATTGCATTTATCTCTTAAACTCAATGATTTTACTATAATAAACTGATATTTCTTTGTGCAAATGTAAAATAAACTACATTTATCTATCTTATTAGTTTATAGTTAGCTGTTACTTTTTCTGTTTGTGTAAATTATGCTATTTGTTTATGTGACTGTTACTATTGTTTTGTATTTAGCAAGTGTATTTGTTCACTGAGTAAGAAAATACGTTGCATTTAAAAACCATTTGAGATTATAAAGTCAATACCAAGAATCAATAGTATTTCCAAAGTTTGGTGTGAACTGGATGACACTGTTTATCCAGGGTAATTTATATAACTTAGTTATACATAGTAGAGCAACTTATCCACCATTTTTCCTTGTATATTCAGTTTGTCAGAGTCTTATCTGCCATATGGAAGTTGTGTTTGAAATCCCTTTGCTTTGACCATAATACGTTCTAAACAAAGCTTTGCTGTCATTCTGTGTCATTACTTATCGAATTATTATCTCAAGGTTCTGAAGTTTCTATATTTAGTATTTTCATTGTTCATTGTTGAAGAATTTGCAGAGCATAGGGTTTCTATATACTTTCTAGAATCCTCATAAATTTAACCCATTATGATCTTTCCAGATACCCAAAGGCAATTGAAATCTATGAAGCAATTGCCAAACACTCGATCAATAATAATCTTCTCAAGTACAGTGTTAAGGGAATTCTTCTTAATGCTGGAATATGTCAATTGTGCAAAGGTGATGTTATTGCAATTACAAATGCATTAGAGAAATATCAGGTTTGTTTGTTTTGGTTAATAATTGATGCTTCTTTTGTGGGTGTGGGTGTCAAATATCATTAACCTGATTGCACTTGTGTAGGAGATTGATCCGACTTTTTCAGGCACACGCGAATACAAACTTTTATCTGTAAGACTTTATTCTATTTTTAGATGATAAGTTTGTCTGATTTGTCACTTACAGATAGATTCTTTGCTTAGTTTACCAAGTTCCTACAATTTCTGTTTGCCAGAAGACTTGACATAATCTATTTTACCACAGAAAAAATCTTTACAACCAGAGTGTTTCAAATCAATTGTGTTGGAAGAAAGGATTAAATATAGAACTAGGAAGGTTAACTAAACGTGTATCAGAATGAATGCTTATCTTGTTTGGTAAAATTCTCTTGAGGATATTTTTTTTTTTTGATAAAACAGCTATAGAAGATCCTAACACAATTTTACAGATATTATATAGCAGATTGAATGTTCTTGCTTGGAAAGAACAAACTATTTAAGAAGTCACGTATTATTTGTCTATGGCACAATAAATTTTGACTAGTTATGGTACGAAAATTGAGAAATAATGTCTGTGAAGCTTCAAGTTTTAGCTATTAACATGTCAGTTAATCTGTTCAAATTTTCCCTTTTTCTTTGAGAAAAATACCATTTCCATTTCAGGCATTAGCAGATTCAATGGACGAAGGAGATGTTGAGAAATTTACAGAAGCACTCCATGAATATGATAGTATGACAAGGCTGGTATGTGTTTGCTATTAACATTAGGCGTACTCTAAAATCTTTCTTTTTCTTATTGGTCTAGCGTGTTTTGGATAGCAAGAACCTAAAAAGTTGATAACTTAATTTCTTATCAAATGAGTGGGTAACGGATCTGAGTTCAATGCTAAATTTGAGATAATAATTGTGTTATTATGATATAACTATTAGTTTCTTAACTTGATGAGTTAGTTTTGGATTACAACAGGTGTTTGAATTAGGTTTTACATTTGCTGATTGGAATTAGAAGTTATGATTTGTTTTATATATCTATATTCTTCTAATAAATATGTGTGTGTGTGTGTGCGGTTTTTTGTTGGGGAACCGTGGATTTGGAACTTTCTGATATACTTTGAAGGGAACAATTTGTTTCGCATTGCAATAGGCTCTTTCATCTAATATGCGAAATCCATTCTGTTTCTTCATAACCCTACAAAATTCTTTTACATATTTTCACTATGGTGTTCTTTAGTCATTACTCTCCCGGCAGCATTACATAGCTTTATTGTTGTTTAAACTTGTGAGTTTGCTGATAATACAAATCTCAACCGACAATAGGATGCTTGGAAAACCACGCTTCTCTTACGCGTGAAGAACACCATCAAAGCAAAGGAAGAAGAGGAAGATGATCTCACCTGATTCATTCCTAAAAGAACTAGCATTGCCTACACTTCGTCTGCACTCACACATATTATTATATCTTCCTCTGCACTTTGCGTTTTCATTCGCTTGTTCATGGTTATGGTAGTTTGAAGAATTTGGTTTCAGTGTCTGTGGTTAATACTCTTAAATGTTGTGGATATTTTTGAAAAACAGTATGTTATTCAAATTCTAGAATTAATTTCTTTGTCAATGTTTTTATCTGGATTCTTCATGTTTAAAAACTCCCAAGCAAACCCTTATCGGTTGACATCTTCAAAATACTTACAAGGAACTCTCTTCCTTGTGTCTTCTCTGTATTCTTCGATATGATTCTTCTCATTCGCTTAAAGATATTGTGCCATTCTTATTGTTAGTTAACCTTTGGCCTTTGAAATAGACAACTTAGTTCGAGAGATAAATCAAAACTTAGTGTAGTTCACCCAAATTCTAGGAAAACATGGCTTTGCAAATTCTACTATTGAAACTTCAATAAAAAAATGAAACATGAACGAACATCAGAAACAACCTAAGAAATGTCTGAAGTAGTTTATTGTTCACTTCCATTCAAATGCACAGGAGTGTTTACATCACTCAGAAGTTTTGAGTGATTCTTCTCTATTGCTTATTTAAACATATTTGATAATTCAAGCAAGGTGCTAGCAGAGTTAGATGGTCATTTATCATATTCAAATAGAGTTGGAATAAAAAGATAGGCTAAGTTTTAAGGAATGATTTATTGTTTACTTTGCATTATTTTTAGAATTCGAATATGTGATTTTTAGATTACAAAATAATAATTTTATCATTGCGTCAAAATTCTTGAATGTAAAAAGTTTGATACTCAAATCCTGAAGCCTCAATTCTTGAATGTAAAGAGTTTGATACTCAAATCCTGAAGCCTCTTCTTCGCGAAGTTACTTTGTGTTGCCAACCAACTCGAACATTAAGCAATCAGCACATGCCTTGCAAAAACAATGAGAAACATTTTAACAATCTTCAATTTGAAACTTCCACAAGCGGAATTAATTAATTAATTAATTCTAGGAGATATTATAAGAATACAACGAAAAGAATCTAAAAACCTGTGCCAAAATGACTGTATCCAAACTTGAGAGGAATTTCACAAAATATATGAAATTAGGAAGGCAAAAATGATATAAAGAACACAGTTCCCTTAAAGGGTTCAAGAGATAACAAAATGTTACAGCGTTCATTGGCAGCTTCTAGAGCAAAATAGGCACTATGGTTTCACATCAAAGGTCATAACTTAATATCATAATAAGAACAAATCCTCCTAACGATCGTGAGTAAGAACGAAACCCAACATTTTAAACTATACTAGAGTGTTCGCATACTGGATTGTGCCCGATTACCACCATAAAAGGAGTACTGATCTTGAGGAAGCATTTGGTTTCTTGCATCTGTTTGAGGCCTTGAAACCCCCTCATGAAGAGTTGTTCCCCCTCTTGTCAAGTCCGAGTATGGAAGGGAATATCTGCTTTGAGAAGGCCCTTCAATGCCAAAGTGTTCAAAATATTGCTGGTGCACTGAGCTTGCAGATCTACCATCAAAGGTTGTTCTGTCTCTAGTCAGGTTTGATGGCAGGGAATATCGGCTGAAAAGAGGAAGTTCCCTGCTCCGAGGATAACTGTTAAAGTTCTGCCCTACAGAATGAACACCAGTTCCATTTGAGAAGGGTATCTGGTCTGCTTTCAAGCATGAGTAAGGTGAGGTACTCCTGATAGAAGCAGGAATGCTTGCAACTGGATGGTAATTACCAATATCAAATTTAGTCATGGGATTCTTGGGCCCAACTTCAAAATAAGGAATCGCTGTGTGATCATCGTCATCTGCAGTGATGGCACGTCGAGGGCGAGGATAGCTGGCTGCCAAACTTACTCCTGAACTGTAAAAGTCTCTCCCTGAGCTCTGTGCCTGAGGAAAATTATCAGTCGGTAGTCTGAACAGGGCGGAAGAACTGCTTGGACCTTTGAAATTTTCACCGAGTATATTTGCCCTAGTATGGCTAGTAGTTGCTGATGGTAAAGTTGCCTTGATGCCTTGACCTGGCAAAGGCAATCTATGGAGATCTTGTTTCAAGGACATCTTGGCCTGGTGAAGAGCTTCCAGGACTCCTCCGAGGTTGTTGCTGGTTGATTGATACGGTTTTGTGTAGGATGGTTCTTGAGTGCTTGATAATGGCCATTTTTGTATATCTTTCCAGGAATTAGTGGCCGAATGGCTTCGAATTGGTAGTGATTCAATATGGCTTTGTGCAAGTATATCATTGTTATTACTAGATCCACTGTCAGAGTTTTCATGTGCTAGAATATCACTCTTCTTATGAAAAGAGCCAGACACTGTGCTTACTTGGGTTGGCAATGCAATCTCAACAAAACAAGCCTCGATATCACTAACTTCCACATGTTGACCTACTTGAACCACTGAGCCATCAACACTAGCCATAAAGTTACTTCTACTTTGAGTTCCAGGTAGATCAGTAGGCAAGAAGGCATTTGATACATAACCTTTTCCATTGAGGCTGTTGTCAATATTTCCTGAATGTTCATCATTTGATGCATTACCTGCAGGATGTTCACCATCTGATGTATTAGGAGGTTGTACACCATTCGATATATCAAGCACAGGATTTTCAGATGGACATTCAAGTTCTTGGCTCCCAGGGAGAATCACAATACCATCTGATTTTGCGCGGTAGTTTTCATATGCTATTTTCTCAAAACATGCAAATGCATCTTTCTGTGGTTCAGCATTTATTTCAGTCACATGACACAGTATCCCAGATTTGGAGGGACCCTAAATATTGAGCAAAAAAAATGAGAGAGAAACATTGACAAAACTATTAACCAAAATGTTTATATGCACCAAAAAGCAATTGAAAAAATAACATTGGTTCTATGATTTACAATCAAAATGGTGATAAGTTTGGCAACAAAATGCAGCATCTCTGATGACAATGCTCAGGGCTCATGAGATATGGAGGAAGCTGGAATTAGTAGTTTTAAAGTAGGAAAGCAATTTCAACAAGAATAGCAAAGAACTTGTATATATATAAACTTGGCCAATTTTTGAACACGCTTTAGGTATCTAGGAAAGCAAGCTCTGGAACTGCAAGGGAGTGATTTCAACGTGGAGAAGTGTACAAAATTGTCAATTATAATTTTATCAAGTCAATTGGATAAGCATAAATTGTAGACTTTCCTGAACAAAGTAAAAATAAAAGAAGTGTCAGTTGATAGACTGCCACTGTCTATTAAAATAAGTGAAACATGTAATACAATCGTCAAGGGTTGAAACTTTCACACTATTTTCTAAACATAATTAAAATGTCTGTTGTAGTATCATAAAATATTTTTATTGGTCCAACTTTTATTAAAATAGATAATAATGGAAATGGCATTTTTTTTTCTACTTGAAATTTAAAACCAAAGAGATGCCTACTTGTTTTAGTGGCTTTCCTATCAAGTCATGATTGTTCGAATCAAGATCCAACTTCGGAATGAAAACATAGGAGCAGATCATAGAATTATGAGATCAAAACATAATTAAGATCCTACTTGAGATTTGAGTTTTCTAAATTAAATGATTGTGAGAATCAAGGTCTTACATTGGAACACTGAAAGAACATAGAATAAGATTGATGGGATTATGAGATCATAGCCAAATAAGATGCTACTTGAGATTTGAGTCTTTTAAGCCAATTTGGATTATAGGTGGCAAACTTGACGACCATGCCTATAGGTGAATATATTTTTGACAAGTGATTATTCAATAAAAAGAATAATCTAAAATGGAAATAGCCAAAACCTTTGCAAAAGTTTTAAACTAAACTTGATCTCAAGCCATGGTTGCCTACATGTCATAAGGAAAATCTTACCAGATTTGAGCTTTTATTCTCATTGTATTTCTTCTCCCATTCTTGTTGAGCTTTTTCTTCTGCCTCAAACTGACCTATCAGCTGGGCTTGCTGCTCCAGAACTCTCTCCATTTCTTCATCTCTCTCATTCCCAATCGCACCAGCTTCTTTCTTTTCCAAACTTGCTAAAGATGTCTGACTTCCGGAAACCATCACAGATAAGTTAGATAAGCCATCACCGTTAATTGCATAATCATCTCCCATCTCTGCAGATGATCTGGTAGATCACCAACTCAATGTCATCATCATATTCAAACTTCAGAAACAAAACAGGATTTAATATGATTCAAGACAATGACGTAAGGGGAACAAGGAGCATACCCAGCATCTTTCCGTTTTATTCTGCGGCATGACTTTCCCAAGTTATATTTTGGAGAAGATTCAACATGTGATATAAAACTATTTCGCCTCTGTCTTGGCCTGTCCTGCTTCCCTTTGGCCTTTCTAGAAGAATCTGGGCTGCTACTATGGCTTTTCCATGACAAGCTCCCAACTTGAGAGGATGAATCTTCAAGGAAAGAATTTGATTGTGTATCTCCAACCACAATTCTTTCTTCATTTGCCTTTGTACAAACTTCACTTTCTCCAAAGTCTTCCTCGCACCTTCTCTCAGCAATAGGACTTTCATCTTTGTCAGAGCTAGAATCAATTGCATCAGAGAGATCATTAATCCCATTAGTTTCTAGAATGGAGACTGCCTCCATTGCTGCCTGCTCCGCCTTCCTCCTCTGGATATTCATAATTCTAAGTTGCTCCTCTAATTCCATGACCTGAACAGGAAACATTAACAAACCCACTAAATCATATAACACCCAAAGAACATTTCTCTGCAAGAAACATAACAGCATATATGGCTAACCCTTTTAGCTAATTGGTCAGCTTTTTCCTTTGCAGCTTTAGAAACGGTCCTCTCAGATAGTAATCTAGCCCGCAGGAACTCAATGGTCATTGTTGTCGAGTCACCCATGATGTGTACCAGCAAAAATTTAACAATATAATCTCAAAATCCTCCAAAATGAATCATTTCTCTGAGAAAATATCACAATCTAATTAGGCAAGTAAATCAGCACTATTATCTCCCCAATGACCAAAAAAAAGAAAAAAAAAAAACCCCAAAGAAGAACAATGTGTTGTATGATAAACAAACGAGCAAGAAAATGGAGAGATCAAAACAGCAGTTGAGACAATTAAGTAAAAACCTGTTGATCTCACAAACACGAGTGAGTCAGTTTGGTAACGAAGAAACTAAATCGAAGAGATGCAGATCCAGCCTTTATGCGGTACTCCCTTAGCATCAGCAGATGATTCGGAAGACCTTTCTAATTATACCAGTTTACCAACCAGCAACTTATGCTGCGGATATCGACGACACAAGATCAAAGCACTAAACTCCTAACGAACACAGACAAGATAAAAGAGCAAAAAGAAAAAGAGGAAAAGTTTAAAAGCTTCCTCCTTTAAGAAATAATTCCAAAAAATTTGACACTCGTCCATCTGCGACACTTTACCAACTCCATCATAACGACGCTACAGATTGGAACAACCTTGATTGATCAATAGATCCGAACAAAAAGCGAGATTAGAAAGCAAAGAGACAACCTTTAGCACCAAAACCTCCACAGATAAACGAAGGGATTCCCATCCGTGAACTACTCCACAACGAGATCAAGAACCCGACAAAGAGACTCGGTTGAGTACCTGGTAAATCGATCGGTAAGCTCCTACCTAGCGCTAGATCAGAGATTGATCAGTTAGTTGCTCTCCACTTCCTCATCTTCCCGGTCGCTACCGGTTTCGCAGAGACCGAGCAAGAAGAAGGCCTTATTTTACCCTCACCACAAATTTTCATGTTGACCCTTGAAATTTCAAAAAAAAAATATCTTTTTTATCCATCACAATTTGCAACATATATAAGTTTTTTTTTAACCTCAAATTCAACATTTTAATTCGTGGAAAATAAATATTTTTATTGAAAACAAAAATACATCTAAATTATTGATTAAATTTAGTAAATCAGGACGTGGTATATAATATTCGTTTCAAAAAAATTTAAAACAATATTGAAAAAATTCTAAATAACGTGTATATCTCATATTATATTTTTCTCCAATTTTTTTTTCTATAAAAAAAGTGTACGTACATTTGTTTAAGAAAATATAAAGTCATGGACTTCTTAAAATCTGATAATTTTTGTTTCGCATTAATTTAAAAGCTCCAAAGCAACCTTAAAAAAAACTCAAAAATCATTTGTTAATTACAAGGACAGTGATAAATTTTATTTATATATTATATGAATATTTTTGTCATTGAATTTTATCTTTTACTATATTTATATCTTCTTTCTAGTATGATTTACTTATTTGTAATAATTTTGTATAGTCTAACTAAAATATTTATCAATAGTCTAAGCACATATCTGTATAATCTTAAACATATCTCTCTGCATTTTCTTTTAATCGATGCAATTTTAATTTTTGTTCTTATATTTTTATTTTATTTATCCTTGTATGTCCATATATCCATCTTAATATTCTTATCTCTGCAATTTTAATCTTTTACTCGTATACTTAAATTATAATCTAACATTCAGCACTATATAACATAATAGATTTCACTATCATTTTATAAAACATCTCTCTAAAATAAATTTTAAAGATATTTTACGATTATAAAGAATATTGGATCCTTTTTTTCATTTTAATCATCCTACTTCTATTTTTGTATATAAGACATTATATCTTTCAAATATTTTATTCTTTTAAAAAATAATTTTAAAT
>JBAMHZ010422253.1:0-11515 GCA_037177395.1 Alpinia galanga | reverse complement strand
TTTACATAAAAATTATTATCACTGTCATTTGTCATCTGCTTTTATGCTATTACTTAAGTACTTAGGGCTGTGGCTATAGTGCAGTCATTTTTAGCAATTTGGATTTGCTGTTAGTATATATATAGAGAGAGAGAGAGAGAAAGAGAGAGCCACAATACTTGATAACCAATCCAATGAATTTACTGTTTATTAGCTACAACCATTCAAAACTTCCATATTTTAAATACATCAGAAAATGAAATGCAGCAGAAAAGACAATGTAGCAGGCTTCTTTTCTTAACTTTTTTTCATATCATACAAGTAACTAGAACAATGTTAAAACATTTTTTATTTGTAGATGGCATGTGCTCATCTGATCTTGTATGACTACCATACTGTGTTTGTTTTTCCTTTTTGGGAAACCTAAATCTATTATCTCTTCTATTCTGCTAGGTTGAAGGGATACTTGTTAGAGCTGCAGATGAATTAGACTCCCTTCAAGAGGAACGGAAGGTGAGATAAGGACTTCACACCTTTGAACTTCTTCATTTGGTTTAGCCTATTCTTCACATCTCAATGAATCTGCTTTATGCTATGCAGAAAGTGGATCCTGTGACTGCTGAAGCTATTGATCAATTCTTGATAAAACTGAGGTCACTTGTGGCAGGAAATGTGGCTTTTACTTTTATACTGGATGATCCTTCTGGAAATAGTTTCATTGAGAACCCGTAAGAGTTCTCTTCTTAGCATTGAAAATCTTAGTTATGCATTCCCAAATCTTACTCTTCTACTTCCATTGTTTCTTGCATGGAGTATCTAGATATTATGGTACACTATTTTGCATCAAGACTGAGTCTAGCGTTTAATTTTCTTCTTTTGTTATTAACATATGCTAAAATGCCATGTCAATGCTTTGACATGCAAATATTCGTAATTTGTTTAATGTTTTATAGTTGTTTCAATGTTTCTATAACCTGCTAGAATGGGTTTTTGTTTGGTAGCAGATATGGCAATAGTTTTGCTCAAGGCAAGTGCTTTATGAGTATTAACTCATGTTGTTCCATGTTATCCAGTAAAGAATCTGTTACTTCTAACCTTATATGTTCTTTGGCTGAGACAGTGGATTATTAGTGCTGTTTAATGCAGTCATGACATCTGGACTCTTTGTTAAAACTATATGAATTGCTCTGCATAGTAAATTGTGAAAGCCATCTCGTTTGAAATTTTAAGAAGTCAAATAAGTTTAGAAGGTATTGGTAAATAGTGAGTATTTTTTGCCGTATTAGGTTAATTGCAGGCGCATTTTTCTCAGGTATGTTTCACTGCATATGCTCACATTGTTCTGGATGTTGCAATGTGGATTTTGGACTGTAGTAGTCATATCTATGGTAGCTCAATGGTCAGGATTAGAGTCAGCTTATATAATGTTCCTATCTCCCCCAAAGGGCATAATATGAGCATAAACTATGATATCCTTCAATGCAATCTTAAAGCTCTTTTTGGATTATTTGAATTGAATTCTGAAGCAGCACATTGTGTGTCTAGGATGTACAGAAAGCCTCCAAGCCATATCACATTTTTCTTGTTCTCAATTTCAAGTTTCTCGTTTTATCCTGTGCAGGTTGGCTCCATCATCAGATCCCTTTCTGTCTGTTAGATATTATGAAAGGACCAAGGAGCAACAGGCATCTCTGGGCTTTCTTGTTGAACCATCTTTACAGGAAGAGACTGAAAGGCAGGTTGATAGTGAAAATCATTCCAACATAAGCCAAAAGGAGCCACATGGTTCGGTTGGGGCTATTGCTGGTCATCGTGCAATTGCCCAGGGTAAAACTGAGGAAGTTGCAGCAGCCTTGTGCAGATACTCAGCACCGGAAGAGGTGTACACTTGTGTTACATGATGCATTATTTTACTGATAATTCCTGTCATAAATTGCTCTTTATTGTAACTGCAGGTTGATACTCTACCTTCAACATGTGGGGCTTGTGGAGCTAGCTGTGTCACTCGCTTTTACTCTACCAGTATCCTTTTAGTTTTTTCCTGTATTTCTTTTATCTTTCTGATGGTATGCTTCTGTCATCATCCGCAATCTTTTTTTTCTTTCTTGTGTACAAAAGATTACCACACTCCTTTAGTTGAATGGAGAGTTAGATAAGCAGCACCAAATATGGCCACCTGTCTACATTTGATCTGTTTTCATTGTTTATCCATTTAGGTTCTGTGAACTGGCAAGATTGCTAAAGCTGTTTAATGTGCCCCATTTTCTCTGTTCCTGCACAATATTGTAGTCCATATATTCCATAATTGACAATTCAAAACTAATCAGGATATTAAAACTGGACAATTGCAAATTTTGGTTTTAGTAATTCTGCTCTTTGTCTACCTATATTGTTTCTTGTTTTCTTAATTATTTCCTTTTGAATCCTTATTGTTCTTAGCATCTTGTTATTGGTGAATCTATGATTCCTAAACCTTCTGCAGAAATTCCATATTTCCGAGAAGTTGTTGTGATGGCAACTACCTGTGATTTTTGCGGCTATCGAAGCTCTGAGGTATGATGTTCCCTCAATTGTTCATGTGGTTAAATTTATCTCACTTCAATGGTTAGAGATTTTATGATTTCTTTCAATGTATAATTGGTCAGGGGCTTTAATTGTTTTGGTATTACTATTTCTGGGCCTTATATTTTCCCAAACAGTTAAAGGCTGGCGGTGAGATACCTGAAAGAGGAAAGAGAATCACATTGAGTGTGCAGAATTTTGAGGATCTTAGCCGAGATGTTATAAAGGTTAGTCTATTCATTTCCAATGGTCAAATTTTATGATAGGACAATGTATATCAGGCTACTCATTTCCACATGTTTTTGTGAAACTTGCATGGGGCATGCTTATTACCTGCACACATTATTCCTTGCGTTAAACAGTATATTGTCTCTTGTTACTCATTGGCTTGAACATGTAGTACACATCCATTATCTATATTTGCATGTTGCATTTTGATGTTTGATATTTTTAGTTTCATTTTTTTGCAGGATAATTATACAGCAGAGACTGTGACCCACTAATAAATAAACTGTCTTATATAGATTTGTATCTTCTGATGCAGAAAAAAATGTGAAGATGTCTCTACATATGTAGGGTTTATGTATCATAATTCATAAACATGCAAGCATACGGGGTTTAAAATCTTATATTTGCATTTTGATGTTTGATATTTTTAGTTTTATTTTTTTGCAGGATAATTATATAGCAGAGACTGTAACCCACTAATAAACTGTCTTATATAGATTTGTATCTTCTGATGCAGAAAAAATGTGAAGATGTCTCTACATATGTAGGGTTTATGTATCAGAATTCATAAACATGCAAGCATACGGGGTTTAAAATCTGATTGACAAACACAATCAGGTGAAAAAGGTTAATACAATCGCAAAGTGATACTAAAAATCTTACCCTGTAGTTGTCATGATATTGCTCCTATCAAACACAAGAAAGCTATCCTTTTATCTTCTATAATTTATGATTAATTGTTCGCTGATCTTTACATTGGAGCAATGTATGGAGCCACAAATTCAAATAAACATTTGACAGCATCTATGCTACTAAATATTAGTTTTACCAGACATTTCCACTCATCTTAGGTGAACCCATTTACATTGTGATGGTAATCCAATGAGTTTATATAAAGTTTTACTGGAGCTTCTGCTTCTAATCAATACTGAATTGTTCTAACTAATGTTGACTCACTGTTCTCTAAAGATCAATTTCCTGCCTGTTTCTAGGTGTTTAGCAGGATTCCCTAACATTTTTAGTTGCTTTCTTTTTTTGTTGTATTGCCTTTTTTTTCCCAGTCGGACATGGCCAGTGTAAAAGTTCCTGAGCTTGAGTTGGAACTTACAAGTGGCACTTTAGGTGGAATGGTTACAACAGTTGAAGGCCTTATTACTAAAATTAGTGAAAGTATGTTTTGCTTCCTCAATTTGTGAGCACATCTATGTTTTGATCGTTGGAAGATCTGTGGACGTTGCTGTTTTTTTTTCTCGTTTACATTCTCAATTATTTCTGATCTTACAAATTGGTCATGCATAGATCTTGAGAGAGTACATGGATTTTCTTTGGGCGATAGTACTGATGACTGGAAAAGAAAGAAATGGCAGGATTTCAAGTCCAGGCTTAGCATGGTATGCTAAATGGTGAAAATTTAGCACATTTCTTAAGTGATAACATATGTCTCATTATATTCTTTTCCAATTGGTTCTTTTATCGCTCTGGTTTAGTGTGCGTAGCTTCTTTTCAAGTAATATCACTGTTCATCTTCCTCATTTGCTGTTCTTATGTATGCTGACTCACTCATTCTCTCTCTCGTGTAGCTTTTGAGTTTAGAAAAACCTTGGACACTTATCATTGATGATGCACTCTCAAGTTCATTTGTTTCCTTTGTCACCGATTCGTTGGAGGATGACAAGCAACTTGCTGGTTCGTTACTGAATTTCCATTCTTGTCTTCACTTTTCATTAGGTTTCGCTTACTGATTTTACTGATTGATTGTTATGTACATGTTATGCTAATGTTTATTATCACGTTGGGTTGCGATACCAGTGGAGGAGTACGAAAGGACTTGGGAGCAGAACGAGGAGTTGGGTTTGAATGACATGGACACATCGCAAGCGGATACAGCTTACAGAACATAAGCAGCATAACAAGGAGTTGGGCCGGAATGACGTGGACACATCACAGCGGATACCGTCTACAGAACAGAGCATGACGATCTGTCTATTAAGGTTTCTACAATTCAGTTCTGCCTACCCTTGAATGAGTAGTTTCGATGCTTTTGTTGGATATATTGTTTATGCAATCAGATATGCCTGTTTGTATTTTAGTGACAGTTCCAAAAAAATCTCTCTTAAATTTATATTCCATACTCGGATGATTGTAGTTCTTACCTTAGGAAAACCTTCCATTGTCAAATTTAAAGTCAGGAAATTTAACTCCCTGTTACTGTCAGCCCCATGCTCATAAAAATATCATAAGTTTAAATATGTTTCTAAGGAACTAAAATTATATTATTATTTTTTGTTTTAATATAGTTAATTTAAAAGTATAAAGTGTGTATAACATAATTAATAATACGCTTGGATTTTAGTTTAAAAATTGCAAATAAGTACGTCCATATATTGTTTTCTAACTTTGTTGTAGATGTTAACGTGCCCAATGTAGAAGTTTTAAGTTTGTGAATTTCATATTTCTCTATGTATCAAGTAAACATAAATAATAATAATAATAGAACCGCCGTATTAGAGGAAAATTTGAGAACTAAATTAGACATTTTATCATTCCACCACGATGCTGGAGCTATCAAGCACATAAATAACAGCTGTGGTTGCGTCTCATTAATTTATTTCTAAAAATGAAATAAGCCAAAACTATTTGATTTACAATAGCGAAAGGAGACACATCGATTGTCACACATGCCAGTTGGACAGGGTGCGCGTATCCCATCCACCCATACCGCTTACAAATGCGCCAGGACCGCAAAAATGAAAGAACTTCCCGCACCCCAAACGTTTTACCTACTTTGTTACCTGTTCGCCAAGCCGCTATAAGCGATCTCAAACTTGGGTCCTACTCTGTTCTTCTGCCACTCGTTATTAACGTGGCGGGCACGTTTGTGGTAAACAGTTTCCCATTTTCTGAGATTCCGTTTTCCGGACCGGGGATCAGGTGTTGTCACTGCCGAGCAATGAGGCTTAATCAAAGACGCGTGGGTGACTTGATGAAACGTGATGAAGCGATGAATGGATTAGATGAATGCTTTTAAAATGGATCGTTGAAGTGGACTGAACATTTGATCTCATTTGACGGAGGCAAGTCTAATATGGCGTTGTAATCCGCTGTGGGATTTGTCGAAGAGAAAAGATTAAGAAGGGGAAGCAAAGGCGCGTGTGGTGGTTGTTGGGTGGGCGACGGGGCATGCCGACCGCCGCCGCCGTACACCCTCGGGCGCTGCTCTTCACGCGGCTCCGACCTCCTCCTCCTCCGCTGCCCCTCCAGACGCTCGATATCCGGGGGAGGTTCCTTCAGCTCCGGCTCTCTCCGTCAAGGCTTCGATCCAAGCCTCGCCCACTTGTCCTCGTCGCCGCCTCCACTGGGTCATCCTTCGACGACATCGATTCCCGCAGCAGCTCCTCCAAGGTTGGATTTTATTTTAGTTTTTTCCTTTCTCTTTGGAATTATCGGACTGCCATCTGCTGGTTTAACCTTGTTGCGTTAAATTAAAGAGCGAGTTGTCTATGAATTTCAGTTATCGTTAGATTTTTGTTTCATCACGATATGAATTTTATATCAGAACTAGAAGCAAAATATTGTTACATATCGGTCTTTGATGGATCTCAGGATCTTCGTGAGATAATAAAAACAAAGGCAATTATTCAGCAGCATAAAGTCAACTAGTGATCGGAGCGACTTTATTCTGAAAGTAGTTCCTGGTGGATTAATTATTAACATATCCACTTTTTGTCAGGAAAATTATATGAAACAGTTGTTTTTGTGTGTATGTTAAGATGCAAATGGAGCATGTTGGTCTTAGAAAATAGAGAAGCTCAAGGAGGTAGGTTATGTGCTGATGTATTGGTATAACATTGGAGGACTTGAGACATCGAGTTCAAGTTGCTTATAAATAGAAATTTTAAAGGTAGTTGGCACATCTCAAACTATACGTTCTGAGTTTTTTACTGGTTTTGCTATTGCTATAATCTAACAGTTTGTTATTTACTATGTATCCTTGTACCTTCCAAAATTTATATTTTTGTGATGAACTCTTTGATATACCAATTGAGTTTACTTTTGTGTTTCCATGAATTGTAACTTTTTAAGGGGAATTTTCTGATACTAATCAACTTTTGCATTTCAGAATTCCATCATCCTAAATTTGATTCAAGAGATAGAGCCTTTGGATGTGAGCCTTATTCAAAAGGATGTTCCAGCCAATACAGTGGATGCGATGAAGAGGACTATTTCAGGCATGCTTGGTTTACTACCATCCGATCAATTTCAAGTCCATATAGAAGCCTTATGGGAACCACTCTTCAAGTTACTCATTTCTTCTATGAAGACAGGGTAAACTAATGATGCAAAGATACCTGCTCCTGTTGTAATTTTTTTTGTTGATTTTGGCATACAGTAATTGAAAAGCATGTTCTTCCATTGGCAATCAGTGGTGTATAGCATAATCCTAGTAAAAAATGCTCACTATACAATATGCATCTTATTGATCCATCTAAGGTTAAAATGCTAACAGCTAGAACTGTGTATTTTCAATTAATTTTCTTGGTGGAGCCAACAAAAAGAAAACTTGGATGCTTGGGCTATTTGTAATTATAGATGCATTTCTACATTCAACCATGGGAGACTTCATTACCATTTATGTTTTTGTATCGAAACTGTTGCTGTAGTATGAATCACCTTGTAATATTTCACAATTCTCTTAGTTCAACATGTTTACCAGTAAAAATTTTCATTATCAAAATAATTTTTTTAATAACAAAAGCAAATTCATACTTTGCAAAATATTTGACGTCTGAAGTATTTTGCTTAGATTATCGTCTACTCAATTGATATTTACATTGTACATTTCCAACTTTTGTCATACAATTATTGCCTTGGAGATTACTTCAGTTTCTTGTTTATGTTGCAGGTACACTCTGCGCAGTGCTGAATATAGGCTATACCTTGAAAGAAATCTAGATACCATTGAAGACGACACTGAAAAAGAAAAAACATCAACTTTGGAAGAAAATAACTCTGAGATTTCTTTTGATAAGTCTTCAAAAATATCTAGTTCTCCTGGAAGAAACAGTGTTCATCACAATCTTGAAGAAAAGGATCAAGTATCACCCACAGATATCAATATCAGCAACCTTGGGGAGTTGACAACTGAAGTTCAAGAATACATGTCCTACCTGCAATCTCGTATAAATCTTGTAGAAAAGGTATTAAGGCCACTTATTTCTCTTAATAGTGTTATTGTAATGGAAAAATGTGAAACTACATGGAGGGGATTAACCATCACAAATCTCTTCTTGATAATAGCTTTGTTTCAGGCTATTTTGCTCTCTTCCAAGTTCATAATGAATTCAATAGATACTAGGCTACATCACATTCACATGGGCATCTATTAAGATTTCTCATGAATCATGTTTCCAATGATCTATTGATCTCCAAGATTATGGTTTTCTGTATGCTATTGTGTTTACAGGAGCTGCATGACATCAAAAGGAGAAATTCTGCCTTGCAGATGCAACAGTTTGTTGGAGAGGAAAAAAATGATTTATTGGATTATCTCAGATCCTTGCAACCTGAGAAGGTTAGTTGATAAAACTTCTATATTTGTTTGTTTCTTACAAATATTAGGTGTATTTAAAGCCCAGCTTTTAATTTCTATCATGTGTATGGGCTTGGATTCTATAAAGTTGGCTAGCTATGCCTCATTATACAGATAGCAAAATCTTTTTTTTTTTTAAACTGTAGCCTTGCCCACAGCTTGCATTTATGAATAGTTTTCAGCTACATATATGGGTAATGAAATCCTTTTTTAAAATAAAAGAACTGTAACCTTGCCCACGAGCTTGCATTGATGAATAATTTTCAGCTACCTATTCAATATTCATCGACAGTTTTTTTACTATGCATTGTAAGTTCATACAATAGGTTCTGCTAACGGAATATTGGCTTAAAAATAAATTTGCTACATATGTTAATTTAATGCCAAATAAAATATGTGTGTTTAGTCAATAGTTCACGTAAATTATGTGTGTACACCAATGTAATTGTGTTTGTGTGCATATATAGTACAGACCAGAGGGAATGCAAGTTTTCTAATACAAGTCCTAAACACTGAACCTGGGCATTTACCTATGGATGTACCCAGGAGATTTCCCTAAACTTGGATAAAGTTGAAATGATAACATTTGGAAAAATCATGAAAGAGACTTGAAGGTCATTGCTATTTCAGTCGTAGATTTCCTACTCTTCTTCCATGGCCAGGCACAAAGCATTCCCCGTTAGGAGTGTTTTGAGGAACATAAGTTACAACTGTTATAACAAGGCATTTTCTGTCCAGGTTGCTGAACTTTCAGAACCCACTTGTCCTGGTGTAGAAGAGGCAATCCCCTCAGTTGTGCACGGCCTCCTTGCAACTCTTTCTCCAAAGATGCATTCCAAACCCCCTCATCCCTCTGACAATTCAACAGGTGGAGCCTTAGGAGTTAGTAAAGATGACTGCGAAGAACTTGTTGAGAACACTTCCATACAATTTCAGCCCCTTATATCTGTCCCCCGGGATTATCTTGCACGCCTTCTATTCTGGTACTGCACATTGTTATTATCTTCCAGAGCAATTTTTTTTATTGAGTTGGCAAACTTTGACCTTTTTTTTTTCAATCTAGTTTCTCAAATTTATGGTGTTGAAGTGCTCTAACTGGATTAATTTACTGTTTTTTACAAGGGTGTGTAACACCCTTTGTTTTCATGTATAGTGAAGATGTTCAAATCTACTTTGAGATGAAACTATAACAGGTTTTCTTGAATTTAGAAGTTAAATCAAATACATTCTAAATCTATAAGCTGAATTGTGATGAAGATCAAAGTTCAACCTCTATATGTAACTTTACTTATAGCTTCTTATGCTTTCACATGCATCTTGAACCTTCGTCTTGCTGTGGCATTCTTAGGTGCATGCTATTGGGTCATCACATCAGAGGCCTTGAATACCGTCTTGAGCTGATGGAACTTCTGACAGTCTCTGCTGAGACACGAACTGTATGGCAAGAAGAAGATTCAGTTGCTTAGCAATGCTTAAAGTTCAGTAGAGAAGAGCATGTGATGGAAATATTCTTGAATCCTTGCTTACGCGAGGTAAATCACTGTTGTTAAGCATGCGCAAGTTCATTATGCTACAGCATCAACCATTTGGAAATGGAAGACGGTCTCTGGATTTGGTAGTTCTAGGAACAGATGACAGAAGAACTATTTCCAGATAAATCAGAAATATGTGTTTGCCAAACATCGACCTTTGTAATTTTGATTATCCATTCTCAAATAGTTAAGTTGCATCTGTTTATTTCATTTTATTAGTACTGGGACGCGAGAATGGATTCTTATTTGTTTCAGATTACAGTGGCGATGTTTTTTGAACTCTTGGTTGATATTTTGGACCACAGCAAATTATTATTATTATTATTTTTTAAAATAATTATCAACTGATATTTTTAATATTCACGGTGAATCTTGATCCAATTAATCCCTGACGATGTTAGTTTTGTCCCACCGTCTTTCAGGGACGTTCATTTAACAGTTGAGTTGGAAGAGATTAAAGTATCAATGGATTTTCACTAACAACTTGGATAAATTAAAAAAGTACTTGTAGTTTTTTAAGCGAGTCAGTTCAAACTTCACAATTGTGGCATCCTTAAAAAATTGTTCAATATTGAAGTCGTATTTTATTCGTCAGATAAATTTCTGTATAGAGAATTATCTTTATAAATTTTTAAAAAATTCATCGTTGAACCATACCTCGTATCCATTAAGTAAGCATACAATACGGAGTCAATATTTGTTTGTTTTTTTTTTTTTTTTTTTGCTAATCTCTATTGAGGTTTCAAATTCATCAAATACTCCTAAGCTTTTGAATATTTATGGTTGTACCTTCAAACTAGAGTCTAACTTTGAAAGTCGAAACGTCTAACTAATATCAGTAAAAAATAGTGTCCATTTTGTACAGCGGTAAACTTTGGGGACGGACACGCAAGTTTTTCAATAAATTATTGGCTAAGTGTTGCCACATCCACAATCGCGGCACGTGCATCGAGCATGCTTGCGGCTGCCGAATGCAGCAATCGTTAGGTTTGGGTGCATCTTTAACGTCAAAAATAAGAAAAGACATCTGCGAACCGATTGCATCGGTCGGCGAAATGGCGGAGTGGGCCGGCGCGTCGGAGAGCGATCTGAAGGCTGCCGAAGCAGAGCTGCTGCCGGAGGGGCGGTGCGGGTTGCGGATCAAGGGTTGGCTCGTCGAGTCAATCAAGCGCCCCATCCTGGGCTCTCTCGCCCGTGAAGAGTATGTCAATTCAGAAGAATCCTTTTCTAGTCTCTCTCTCTCTTTTGGTGTTTTTAATAGTGATCGAATTGTGCTTTTTTTTTGTTGTAATTTTCGAATCGTAGTCAATTAAACCAAGTTATCGAATTTCGAACAGTTGTGTAGTCAATTCCGCTTGAATTAATCAGGGTATGGATTCAGATGGTAAAGCTACAACCATCATGAGAGTTAGAGCTGTCAAGCGGGTCAACCTGTGGCGGGGCGGGCTAACCCATCGTAAACCCAACATTTAGCGGGTAGAAATAAATCGGCCCGCCATTTCGGCGGGTTGAAAAATTCCCAACCCAACCCAACCCAAGGCGGGTTGCGGGTTAGGCGGGCCGACCCGCGGGCCATAATTTTACTATATATCAAAAAAATTTATTCTCATCAAATTTGATTTAT
>JBAMHZ010422243.1:0-11516 GCA_037177395.1 Alpinia galanga | reverse complement strand
TGTAGTGAGGGTAAATTTAGCAGCGCTTATAGCTCAGTCGTCCAACCCGACTTCCACAGTTGTGTCGTTCCTGTAAGACTGTTTAATGTCAAAACTGTACTCTATTTGTGAAGATAAACTTCTGTGACTAGGGCCACCGGTACAAATTTTTGTTGGTCTTTATATTAGAGACCGATTTTACAATCGATCTCTAATTTAGAGATTGATTTTGCAATCCGTCTCTAAATTAAAGACCGATTATCAATTAGTTTCTAATTAGAGACCAATTTTTTGTTGGTCTCTAAATAAAGACCAAATTAGAGTCCAAAATATTTGATTTCTAATTAAAGACTGAATAATTCAATCTCTAATTTGGTTTTAATTTATGTTTTTCTTGTAGTGAGGGTAAATTCAGAAGCGCTTATAGCTCAGTCGTCCAATCCGGCTTCCACAGTTGTGTTGTTCCTCTAAAACTGTTTAATGTCAAAACTGTACTCTATTTGTGAAGATAAACTTCTGTGACTAGGGCCACTGGTACAAATTTTTTGAAATTCACCGTCGAATATATCCCAACAAAGAATTGAACTGTGATATCCTATGTAATGTCTTTTCCACCTTACCACTGCATTGCAACCAGGAAACATCATATTTGCCTTACATGATCCATGGTCATAGTCCAATTTGAGGACGGATCACAACTTAAGCTTTCTTATTGATTAACTTGCCAATTAGAGTCTACACGATCAAATTTATAAATTATGTTCGATTTAATCTAAGAGGAGTTAATTACCTTTTGAATCGTTATGTTGTTTTTTATTAACTATTTTTACCAATTCAATTTAATTAAAATTACTACGTATAAGCATTCTATAAGTTATATCAAAATTACTTTTGACTTGGTTAAAATCATTTCAACTTAATTAAAATCACTTCAAATTTCATAGCTATTATAAAAAAAATAAAACCGTCACGTTAATAATCTCATTCAGTTATCCTTATTGAGAAAGAGAATACATGGGACGAGTACTAATGTGGATTGCCTCAGCAAACTCAGCATCCCAAGGAATCAATCTTCATTTGAAAAAAAGTCCACAAATATATCTATCGATTTAGGGGTTTATGAGAATTTACACGGATACCCTAGTTCAGGGCTTGGTCATAGCTATTATAATAGGTTTGAAATGATGTTATCAAATTAAAGTGATTTTGAAACAATTTTAATCAAATTGATATGTTTTAATAAAATAATATTCCATATATAATAAATTAATAATTTTGATAAAGTTAAAATAATTTTGTTAAAGGTGTTTTCGATAGTGAAAATATATTAAGCATTATTTTAATATTTAATTGTAAAAGGGTATTCTTTCAATTTTTTGCCAATTACATTTTATAAAATTCATTCACCAATAATATAATGTCTCATGGTGATAGTAAGACGCGAGCGAATGTTATTATTTTATCATATTGATAATATCATTTAAATTAATATAAAATTATATAAAGTTAAATATTATACAATTTTATTTTAGACTCTGAATTATTATTTTTTACTATATGAATACATCAGTTTGTCATATATTCGAATATTTATTGCACAAGAATATTTATTTTATATTATATCTTTTTAAAATTCTAATTGGATCGGGTTATAAATTATTTTACGTCATATAATTGAATCCATCGTCGCATGAGATATAGTTAGTTTACTGTTCTATCCAGTAATTACAGCTCACGGGCCGCTCGCTCCGTAACCCCACTCTATCCGATCTGCTGAAGAAGGGGAGGCGGCGCGAGATCTACTCATCGAACACCGACGGAACGACGCTTCTCTTTCCTTTCGTATTTCACCGATCGATCGACAGACGCAATGACGACTCAGGGTCAGGTCATCACTTGCAAAGGTCGAACTCGAGAACTCCATCTCTCTCTTTTATCTTTTTGACTTCGTCTGATTCGATTTGCTTGTTTTTTTTTAATGTCGGGAATGGATGTAGCTGCGGTAGCGTGGGAGGCGAACAAGCCTCTTGTCATAGAAGACGTGCAGGTAGCACCACCGCAAGCTGGCGAGGTCCGAGTTAAGATTCTCTTCGCCGCTCTTTGCCACACCGACGCTTATACTTTGAGCGGCAAGGTTTGTACTTGATATGCTCAGCCTTGTTTACTGGATCTACCACTTTTTCGCTCGTTATAAGAATCATTTAACGATTAGAATCAAGTACAAGCCCTTCCGTGTCAATCATTTCCGTGTATCACTGAATACCCAAACTCGATTAGAATCTGGTATCTATGCCGACTCACTAACGAATAAAGGGTTTCAGTGTCCGTGACAGTGTTTATCATATTTCAACCATGTTAACGACGTCTGATTAGATGCTTAGGATTTGTATGCACACAGTAACATTTGAAGTGACAGAAACTATTAGTACACCATTTACATGTGTCTGTTAAGGCATTCAATCATGGGTAGTATTAATGTCCCATGTTTTGGTGGTGCATCTGATGCATTTTATATTACTATGAGTAGCCCCTGGAGAGTTAAACCTAATAAACAAGAAGCATCATTATTATTATTAGTTTTATTTCTGTGATGATTATTCTTCAATTACAACTCAGCTAGTGTCGCTTGATGAAGTTAATTTTCTCTGTCTAAGTGCAGAGAAATTAGAGCGAAGAAATGAACCTTTTAGGCTACTATGGACTGTGAAAAATCACCTTGACTGAAAAGTGTTTTCACTATGAAGGCTCATTTGTTCTTTTTCTTCTAAAAAGCATTTTTATTGTTTTTGAAAAATTCAATGCAGATAAATTGGACTGAAGAAATGAACCTTTTAGGCTACTTTGGAGTGTGAAAAATCACTTTGAGTGAAAAGTGTTCACTTTGGACGCTCATTTGTCCTTTTTTTTTCTCTAAAAAGCATTTTTATTGTTAGAGAAAGTTTAACCTTTTATTTAATTTGACATGTTTATCATTGATCATTTGAATAAACTCATTCCAGATTAACATAATAAATATACACTATAGATACATACTTTGAGATGACTTCTTTTTAAAGTCAGCCCACATAGTTTAACTTCAATAATGTGAGTGATACTAATAGCGATTTATTTATTTTTTTGTTTTATTATAGACAGTAAGCATTATTTTACACAATTAATAATTTAGAATAAATGTCTATTGTAATTACTTACATTAACATTCTCGTTAATTTAACTATAAATTAATAATTTGATAGTATACATGACTTTCAATCTTACTGATCACTTTCTTTTTAATCATTTTCACTTCGATTGGAATTCGACTATACCTCTACCTATCACCTTAAATATCAAGTCAATATTTGCTACATTTTTACCAAACCCCATCAACTTTCCCATGGTTTCATTCTCACTGCTGCTTTTTTAACAATTGCAAAATCTACACTAAATTCATACTCAATGTAGAAATGATATGTTGGTCTTTAGTTGAAACTAGGCATCCATACATGTTATAGATGGTGCAGTCCTCATCTAAATCAAAGCTAAAATGTCAATGGAGATATCATAATCTACAAGGTTCTTTCTCACTATCTTCTTCTTACTTTTTCCTTTGTCATCTCTAGAGAAAGTGGAATTGGCATGAAATGTGTCAAGTGCACCCCTAATAATTAGTTCAATGTCCTCAATGAGTTGAGAAATGTATGTCTGATGCATTCTCTAGTGTTAGCATCATTAACCTTTTCCTGTCCCAACTATTTTGGTTGGTACAATGATCTTCCCCCCACCATTGAGCTATATGCAAGTTGATATCACAAATAGTATTGAAATCAATTAAATACTTTGTTATTATATTATTTAGAATCGTCTTTGGTCTTCCTCTACCTTTACAACTTAACTTTAGTCAGCTCAACGTGTTTTTCTTTTGAATTTATTAGTCACTTCTGAACATGTCACGTCCATATCTTCCTGATTATAGTATTTGTTTTGTTTTATCTTGTACTTTTTCAGTAACCTCTCATACCCATTTTGGCATTCTTTTTTTTTTTACATTAATTTTTTTGTATGTGTTGTTTCCTTAAAAAAAAGGAAATAACTTCTTGCAAAGTAGGGTAAGACAGCATACAACAAGAACTTTATGCACCGGATTGCCCTTTACATGTTGTTTCCTTATGGCCTGACACTTTGATTTATAAAGCAAGATTATGTTAGGTCCTATCATAATATCATAATCTTATAAAGATTTTCTTTTAGTTCAAGGGGCACATATTTATCACATACTACAGATATTCCTCTCCATTTCAACCACCCACCTTTTTTTAAATCTTATTAATGATATCTTCATCATTATGTCCATTTTATAAATCTAGATATAAGATATAATATATCTAAAATTATGTTACAAAAATTTCATGTCCATCTTTTTGAAGTTTCAAAAATTTCTTTTCTCATTATTAAAAGTTCAAATTACATCTCTATTCAGTTTTAGTTCTTCTTAAACATTGACCTTTAGTTTCTAAAATTTACATCCAAAATTCATGTTTCATGATTATATTATTTACACCCTCATAATTAGCAAAATATTGTTCCAAATAACGAACAACAAGTAGATTTATCATGAATGTGTGGTGTGTTCATCTTATACTAGAGTAAAAAGGTAAAGTTAGAGTTGATTCATTATGTAATCTTATAGGAAAATTGTTTGTCACTCTATCAAAAATAGCTCTGACACTGTTGACTTCTCCAACTGCCAGTCCGTAACATGAACAACTTGCTATGAAGTTAGAGGAAGCTTAGAAATTACTTATTTTGTAATCCAACCTAGGCCATTAGTCTTTCTATCTGAAAGATCATTTGCCACAATACTAATAAATTTAACACCTTTACAATGCCTTCAACATTGCAGTCTATAACACAAACAATTTGCTATTAAGTCAGGGGGCCTTTAGGATTTACATTTTGTCTCATCCTCAGGCTGCTAGTCTTTAAGCTTCTTGGTCTTTCTACCACTTTCCTGTTAAGTCCAATATGGATCTTAACTTTTAGAAAAATCCTGAGTCTCCACTCTGAATCTTGGGATATCTTCCTTGATCAGCCTTGTCTCCTTCTTGAATATTTTCTTAAAGGAGGCAGAGTCTGGATGTTCCCTATATGCCAACTTTGAGTATGTCAGAAGAAAGAATGCTCTTGTCCAAATTATTTGCTTTCAAGCCATCTATTTGATCCAAAGTCCTTGCTAAACATACTAAGATTAATTCTATTTCCCTAAATTACATTTTACACTATGAGAATCAGAGCTATCATCCATTTTGACTTTCATCCTTTACTTATATGTTGTGTCTGTTGTTTTTGAAGCTCTTGTAACTTGATTGACCTATTTTCTTAGAATCTAAACGATTTTTGTTCTCATGTCCCTTGAGTCTCATGACATGATATCTCAATATAGTTCCCAGTGAATGCTGCCTTCATAGATCATATCAACTAAGGGGTTTGGACAAATCTATTAGCTGACATGCCACGACAAGTATTTTTGCTGCCCAGGAAAGAGTGATTACATTTACCTGGTTACTTTGCCAAACTTTTGTAATAGTAAATAATCCTCGTACCACTGTGGGAAGTTCAACTGCAATTGATGTACTAGGATCCAAGCCAACATTCTGCTATTTTCTCTTGCATCAATTGGTACTTATCCTTCCTTGGTATTAAGGAGAGTTCTTGGCCTCTTTGACAATAGGGAAATTATAGGAATTACTAGTTACTTGCCTGTAGATCTTCGAAGTAGCTTGAGAAGCTGGAAAATTAGTTTGCTAACTTCACCACTGAACTCACATAGCGTTGGCAATTGAAGGCAGGCCTGGGCAAGGTGGGTAAGTAAGTTGGGCTGACTGTAATATTAGAATACAAAATATCCCATCATTTCAAATTTGTGTTGGAATGCATAAACCTTGGTCCCCAGACCTCACGCCATAATAGCTAATGCAAGCCCTTGGATCCCTCTTATGCACCTGATCTCTATCTCATAAGTTCACCCATTCTCCTAAGAAAAAATTTGGTCGTTTGTTTGATTAGATGCCTTTGAACCATGTGATTAGTTTCCAATCATGCTGTGTTTTTTCCCTTTTGTAGGGGTGCCTTGTTAGGGTGTTTTTCAACAAGAAAAGCCTTAAGCACATTTTCCCTTTTTGATTTGAGTTCTTATTCCTTTGGATACTAGTATAGCAAGTAGTCAAGATACTCAAAAAATCCAGATCAATATCTAATCAGGCAAGGACTATTCCTTTTGTTGGGGCTTTGATAGGAGTTTTGGAAATGGTAGTCTTTTTTGGGTGTTTTTCTTACAAGAAATGCCTTAGCAGGACATTTTCCCTTTGTGATTTGAGTTATTATTTCTTTGGATACTAGTATAGCAAGTAGTCAAGCTACTGACTAAAAATCCAGATCAATATCTAATCAGGCAAGGGCTATTCCTTTTGTTGGGGCTCTGATAGGAGTTTTGAAAATGGTAGTCTTGTTCGGGTGTTTTTCTTACAAGAAATGCCTTATCAGGACATTTTCCCTTTTTGATTTGAGTTCTTATTTCTTGGGGTACTAGTATAGCAAGTAAGCAAGCTACTCATCAAGAATCCAGATCAATATCTAATCAGGCAAGGGGCTTTGTGGAGTAATGCCAAGACACTGAGTAAATGGTCAGCATCTTGGTCAAGTGAGAATCCTTGTGGAAAATGACGTAGTTGAAACATTGGTGGTCCTGGACTACACCCTTTGTTGTAATGCCATTGGTTTGCTTAATCATCCATCTGGTTGGCCTCCAATTCACCAACTTGTTCAATTGCTGTGCTGCCAGTCGTATACTAAACTCATCTTTGGTGGGGCCTGAGTTCTTCAAAATTCTGAAGTGTTCTTTTGAAATTATTCAATTCATCATAAGCCTGAAAATATGTCTCCATTAATTGTAGTAAAACTGTTTCAGCATTTTATAATTCAATATGCCTTAGGAGATGTTGCCAGCTAGCTCAGCTAGCAAGGATTTCAGGATATATTATCGAGCTTTTGAGTTCAAAATCCACCTTCACCAAAAAAAAGAAAAGAAGGGAACTTGAGCACTTTCATTATATGTTCTTCAAAATAAAGAATTTATGATGTGCTGTTTGTAGATAACTCCTATTCTTTGGACCCAATGATTTGTTGTATCTTCTGTAAATGTGGTTATCTGAGATTTGGCCTGATATCTTATTCCTGATGTAGGATCCTGAAGGCCTTTTCCCCTGTATTCTTGGTCACGAAGCTGCAGGGTATGATATCCTCACACTCTTGAAACTAGCAAGTTCATTTTGATGTTTCTTATTTCAATTGCATTTCTAGTATTGTTGAGAGTGTTGGAGAAGGGGTAACTGAAGTTCAGCCTGGAGATCATGTCATACCTTGTTACCAAGCAGAATGCAGAGAGTGCAAGTTTTGCAAATCAGGAAAAACCAACCTATGTGGTAAAGTTCGTTCAGCAACTGGTGTTGGTGTCATGTTGAATGACTGCAAAAGTCGTTTCTCTATTGATGGAAAGCCAATTTACCATTTCATGGGGACATCAACTTTCAGTCAGTATACTGTTGTACATGATGTTAGTGTTGCTAAAATTCATCCACAGGCCCCTCTTGAAAAAGTCTGCTTGCTTGGTTGTGGTGTTCCTACTGGTAATCTTTCTCTGTTTTTAAGTACCTTATGCTGCTATTGAGAATGATTATCTAGTTTTGTCTCCATAAAAGATGATGCTCTAGTTTGGAACTGGAACCTTATTCTTAGCTGTGCAGAGTTATTTTCTGTCTCGATGTTCCTTTAGAAAACTACTTTCTGTTTTCTTCTTCTTTTTTCTTAAAATCCAAATACAGTTTAAAATTTTAATTATGCAAGCATAGTCACCATCCAAATTATTGTTACTGCTTGTTTCTTTTTTCTTCCCCATGGGCAGGATTTGATACCTTACCCGCTACTAATAATTTCCATTTTATTTTTATCTTTTTTCCTCATTTTTCCCCTTTTGTATTGTCAGGACTTGGAGCTGTATGGAATACTGCGAAGGTGGAATCAGGTTCAATTGTTGCAATTTTTGGCCTTGGCACTGTTGGTCTTGCTGTAAGTTATCTTTTAAAATAAATTAGTGCATGATCAAATACTTTTTTGGCCTTAGCACTGTTGATCTCGCTGTAAGTTATCTTTAAATTAATTAGTGGACGATCAAATACCAAACAAGTGATACATATTTTTCATAGGTTGCTGAAGGTGCAAAGACAGCAGGTGCTTCTCGAATCATTGGTGTTGATATCGACAACAAAAAGTTTGATATTGGTATTTCTTTTCCCCTTAACATACACATATCTATATCTTTGATTTGGTAAGCTGTTACTTTTATTATCAAGCTTTCCTTGTAAATATAGAACATTTTATAATATAAAAATTCATGATGCAACTTTATTTTTGTTATCAATTTAAACACTTTAATCCATGTCCAATATGATACATGCCTACAGTACATCATTAAAGATTTTTCATTCTGTACGCACATTTTTGTTGACTTCCTTTTTTGTCTGCAGAAAAGAATTCAGCTGAAAAATCTATGGGATTTCATATCAAGTGTTAGAAATTTGGAAAATGGTTGTTAGCATGAATAAGCAGTTTAGTCCTACATGTTGCCATTAGAATGGATCATATATCTATATATAAAGCAGACAAATGCTAGGGTTTCTTTGTAGAGTTGCTTACTTCAGCCCGTGGCTGATCTAGAATTTCTTTCTAGAGTTTCGTATTTGAGGCAGAGGCCGATTTAGTTTTTTTTTTTAAATTTCCTATTCGAGACAGAGGGTTATGGCCTAAGGGTTTGCTATTGACTATTGCATACTATGATAGATTGCGTCTCCCCCTACTCCTCTTGGAACACAGCTTGAGAAGCTGAAGCTGGCTGCAGATAGCAATTGACAACAGAGATTGTTCAAGCCTGGCAGTCATCATTAATCCTTGGAATCTGTCATTTTTAGTTCAAGAAAATCCTTTTAATCCTTTCTCTTATCTTGTACATGCTTCCCACATGCTTGATTTTCCACAGTCAAAAACTGGCATATGCCTCCTCAATGATGTCTTTTCTCATAACCCATGTTTTCATCCATTAATTGAACTTAAACCTGTTTAACTATACTGGCACCTGACCTGATACCCAGTGAAAAGTTGGATACACTTATCCAAATTTGCTCATTTAATATGATGGGTGCACAAACTGAACACAAAATGAGTTAGATAGGAAATAGATGTCCACAATACACAATCATATATTTGTAGTTTAATATAACATAGTCTATGATAACAATAAAATTTATAAAACATGAATGTGATTTTAGTTAAATAAATCTTATAATTAATTTAATTATCATTTATTATTAGCTAAATGTAGATAGAATAAGTATATACAAAAATTTGTATTTATATATTATATTATTCTGTTGGTTATTTAATACTTGACACACATGAAAGTTGCATAATACCTATCCAGAGGTAAATCTATGGACAGGTAAACATCACCCAAGGCACATGTTAACTTCAATTGAGGCACATGATGTGACCAAAGATAACCAACACCTTAATTGAGAAATAACAATTGGCCATGGGTACCTAGCGCACAGCCAACTTGCACAACATTTTGAAACTGAAGACAAAATAAGGAAATTGAGCACAAATGTGCAAAGTAGGCATGCATAACAACATGAATAGAAGGCAAAAATAACGCATAGTAACAATAAAAGGGCACCATTAATGCAAGGAAGATTTTAATATAGGAACCAAGTTTTTATTGTTCTGATACAGAATTGACACTAAGATTTCAGTGCTAATTGTACCCCAAGAGATTCACATGTTTGGCCATAGATTTCTTGCATGTTCATGTTAGACATGGAATGGGACAAAAGAGTCACTTGATTCCTTTTATGGGTCATACGGGAAGAGGCAAAAAAACTTATAAAAGATAGGGAGGTATCGACGAGAGGCTACATCATTGGGGTAAAAATTATGATGGTGAGAGATGACAAACAAACTCTTTAATTTTGGGATAGAGGCGCATGAATAGGTAATAAATCTATTATGGGGCTGACGATTGTGGTCGGAGGAGGTGCTTATTGGCTAAATTGGCGGGAGAGGGACGATACTAGGTTACAGGAGAGGTCAAGAGGTGAATTAGGAGAAATCAGAATGCTTCAGGAGGAGGGCTTTGTTATATCTTTGTGGCATAATGATAAAATTATTGTCATGTGACCAAAAAAATACTGGTTTGAGTTGCGAAAATAATTTATTGTAATACAAGTAAGGCTGCGTACGATAGATTCTTCTTTGGGATCTCGCATTGGCAGGAGTTTTATGCATCGAACTTCTCTTTGTTATTATAATTGTAATGTTAATATTTATAAGTTGTAATTATAATACTTTGTATGCATCAGTTGTATATAATAAATATTATAAGAGTGATATGGTGTTATAATTATAGTTATAACGAATATTATTAACAATTATATTCAGATAATTATAAGAGTGCTATATAGCATTGTTATATTATAAATCTAATTGTTAATTAACAGTTTAAATATAATTACTGTTAATGATTAAATTAATTGAAATTGTTAAATAATTATAATTTTAACCATAATTGATGAAACTTACGATTAATTTTAAAATTTAAGAAAACAATCTCTGAATTTTTTATAATTTTAGAAAATTAATTTTAAAATCTCAAAAATTATTTTCAAAATTTTGAATAATTTTAAAAATTAATAAATAATTTATAAATAATCCTATATTTTTAAATATATTAAAAATTATAACTATGTCATTATGCCCCCTTGTGGGTTCCCAAAGAAAGAGCCATGCAAATCCTAGAAGATCGTCGCATTAGCTGATCAATTAGTACGAGTAGAGATCCGAGAGGATCTCATCTGCATTGCGACTCTTCTGCTCCTACCATCAAGAATACAAGCATACTACCCAGGTTTGTCATCGATTAAGCGAGGAGATTAGGCGAGCAGTCCAGGATCATTTAGATGTTCAGCATCTAGTCACTCGGCAAGGAGGTGTTTGCCGTAACATTGAATTGATGGGCCACAAAAGCCGGTCTACATTACAAGACAAAGATTGAGGCCCTGCAAGCCCTACTATGCCTTCTCCCATAGGAAAAGCATCAACCTTGAGTAACCCCCTAATAGGGGTATAATAAACATCATTTTTGGGGAAGTTATTGATGAAGATCAAATTGGGTGCGGAGAGCATATAGTCCGCGAATTGAAAACCTAGAAATCAGTACTCGAAGGGAGGTTGTTGAAATGCTCATCTTGGGATTCAGGCCACAAGACATGGAGGGTATCTCATGGCCACGCAATGATAACCTAGTGATCTGAGTCATGTTAGCTAATTACGAGGTGGCTTAGATATTTGTGGATGTGGGCAGATCTGCTAACGTTCTCTTCAAAGAAGTCTTTGACTAGATGCAGTTGAATCTAGAGGAGCTTCAGCCAGTGACATTGCTTTTTGATTTT
>JBAMHZ010422194.1:0-11521 GCA_037177395.1 Alpinia galanga | reverse complement strand
GCTAATAACCCTCCGATGCCTAAGTCAAAACTTATGAGCGGAGAGGAGAAAGAAGAAGAAGAAACGAAGATGATGTCGAGAATGAAGAAGAAGAGTTATGTCTTTATGTGTACCTCGCTTGTTATCCCAATAGCCTTTTATAAGAGACATGAAGTATCCTCCATGCCATCACCATTGGAAAGGCGACAGATGGCAGGAGGCAGGCTGTCAGGCTGTTAGGGGCAGAACTCTTAGGAAGGATATTCTGCTCTCGACCATTTAAAGTGTCTGTATAGAATATGCCCCATATGGGTGGGTCACATAGGAGATACATGCATTTACTCAAAAATGAGAAGCATCCTTGGAGTGGTCCTCTCCTATGGGAAATAGAAAACTTACATTCTTACTTAATTGTTTTAGGCAATATTAATTTCTCCGCTTATTTCTTCTTTTGGTTGAGTCATTCTATCCCCACTCGGCCTCGTCTCCTGGTCGAGCCATTTGATTCTCACTCGGCCTTATCTCTAGTCCGAGCCGTTTTATTTCTACCCGGCCTCGTCTTTTGGCCAAGCTGTTTGATTTCTACTCATCTTTGTCTCCTGGCCGAACCGTTTGACCTCCCCACTAGCTTAACTTTTTGTCTGAATCCTTTTAGCTTCTTTAATTTAATTCCTTGGCCCATTCTAAATCTCAACCTGCATCGACCTATCAAACCAAAGAGGATACCAGGGGTACAGTATCACTTAACCTTCAAATTTGTTATTATTGTCTTGATTATGTCTCCAAATCTCTAATAAATCTTCTACCCTCAGTAGTAAATTCTAATTATATAACTTGTTTTTTTATTATTTAATTATGATAATTATTATTATCCCGTGATTTAGAGGTTATGGTTTTGAATTCTAAAAATAATTTCCAGATATTTCCTAATGGTGAGAGCTTCAGATTCATTTTATTTTATTTTATTAAAATATCCTTATTTCAATTTGATTACAGTAGTTTAAACAAAAGACTATATAAATAATTTTTTTTATCAAAGTAATTAAGGTTACAGTAGCTTTAATCAAAATGATTACACTTGATAGTGGTTTAGACCAAAAAAAAATTATTTGCTGTAGTAGTTTTAATTAAAATTATTATAAATATCAAATTAGAGTGATTTTTACTAATTTAAAATAAAAGTTTTTATGACATACTATTGCTTACCAGAATTTAAATCAATTGAAACGTTGCAATATTGAAATAAGGATAATTATTAATAAAAATAAATAAATATTATTTTGATATTGTTTTTCAAAGTGAGAAAAAACAAAAAAAATATTATTAAATTTTTTTTCCAATTGCTTTTGAAACCTTTACATTAGACATGACGCACTACTTAGTAAATAATTCTAAAATATTTATTATTTTATTGATGATTTTCTAGAACTATTTAAATTTATTTAATGCATGGTGAATCTAATTTAAATGGACATCTAAATTATAAACATATATATATTTTTAAAATCTTTTAAATTCATTTAATTTATTTATTTTTATAAAAAAGGAAAAAAAAAACGAAAAGAGAGAGAGAGAGAGAGAGCTTCCATGTGTTTCTCTACGGAAGGCGGAAGCCCCAGTCCCCCACCGCGATCCCCGTGGGATCGCAATCCGCCAATCGGAATCAAAAAAGCAATCTGCCCCGAGATGCTCGCCGCAAGCTTAGACTTCCTTGCAGTCTGATGCTAACACGCCTCCTTCCCGTTCCTCCTCCAATGGCGAAGAGATAAGCAAGCATCTTCCCCTCCACCACCCGACCGGAAAGACAAGCCTTTTGGGCCTCTGTCTCCTCATCGGAACAGAATCGCTTAAAGAGGGGCGCTGGAGTCAGAATCTCTACCTTTCTCAACTTTCTTCGTCGCGCTCCCCACAGCTTTGATCGGGTAGGCGATAGCTCAACCTCGCCCTATCTTACTCGTTTTTTGGGAAAGGTTTTGAGGCCGAGTCACAGCGACTGGTTTGGCTTCTAGGGTTTTTGTTCCCACTCTTGTCGTCGAGATGACGCCGTCGGAGGAACTCAATAGTTTGATGAATTGGATGTTCTCGGAGGTAAGTTGAGTCTCTCCTATTTTCTTCGGGTTCCTACTTTCTGAGGTTGAAATGTAAAAATAGGAAAAATAAAAATTTCTGCTTTAGTTGCCAGTCCGACCGTATTTTTAACTCGTTGTTTCCTGTACTTTTTTATTTTCTTTTTCAGTTGGATGGAGTAGAAGGGCTCAGTTTTATGGAGCGCTCTCCTCTGTCCTTTGAGCTGGGAACACTGCTCCCAGATATTTCTTGATGTGATGTTATTCTCGACCAATATTGCAGTCGCCGTCATTTTTGGATCTCTAAACTGACTTGGAATTGACTTCCGATTTTAATCGTATCGTTCCTTTTTCTTTTGGACTCTAGGTTTTGAACATAAAAGACGCAAATTTGGTGGATTGCATTCTTCTCTTTTGTATCGTCACTGAACTTTTTCTGTGGATCCTATGGAATGATAAGGAGGACCCTCTAATTTTTGGTCAAATGATTTTCTTGCAGGGTTTATTGGACCAGCAATTTCAACAACTCCAGATGTTGCAGGATGCCAGCAATCCT
Organism: Alpinia galanga; assembly: GCA_037177395.1. Classification (NCBI taxonomy): domain Eukaryota; kingdom Viridiplantae; phylum Streptophyta; class Magnoliopsida; order Zingiberales; family Zingiberaceae; genus Alpinia; species Alpinia galanga. The sequence goes on along the minus strand of JBAMHZ010422194.1, from coordinate 8,920 downwards.
GATTTCGTTTCGGAGGTGATCACCTTGTTCTGCAAAGATTCAGAGATTATCTTGGCTGAGTTGACAAAATTACTGTATGTTGTAACCACTGAGATGTCCTCTCAAGTTTGCGTTTGGTATGCCTTTATGTTCACATGTTTGTCTGTGAACTTTATTCTGCAGGAATCAACCTGTTGTTGACTTTCAAAAGGTGGATGCTTATGTTCACCAACTGAAAGGAAGTAGCTCGAGGTTTTCTTATTTATTTCCTTCTCTGCTTATTTTATTTCCTATCCTGGTTCTTGTACTTGCTTGTTAAAATAAGTGAGATCTTTCTTGTTCAGTTCCTTTTATGTAAACTAAGAATGATAGAATAGAATGAATAAGATAATACAATTCTTTTCTTTTCTTTTATTTTCACTTCTATTTTAATTTCCTTTTATTTCCTCCCCTCTGAGTAACCGCAACGTACAACGTTAGAGATGACCATATTTCAGCTAGTGATGAGGCAATTTGATTCTCCTTTGTCAATAGGAAGAAATTGTCAGCATCCGAGATAGAAAATCCAAGCAAGGATATAAATTTAGGAAGGAAAGTGCTGAGAGCAAAGCCATAGTTCTTAAGATTAAAATTAAGTCGATGCTACCCACATGATACAACACAAGCACGCCATATGATCCTTAATTGTTCTTTTACCAGGTAAAATTTTTGAGTATTCAGTTTTCACGTAAATACAAGGAACTCAATAATTTTTAGTTTAGGAAAAGCCAAAACTTATAGAGTGAGGTAGCAACAGTAGGGTTTCCTATTTAAACAGCAGACTATTAATTCATAATTAGTGTGTGTATTCTTTCAAATGCTAACCTTTCTCCATTGCCTTTTTGGGCTATAGATGAGGAGGGTAGAGAGGGTTGTAGAAGAGTTTAACCCTTTTGAAGCTACAACCCTCTTTGGCTCCCTCTCCTTTGACAATGAAAACATGGTGCTTTGCTCGAAGTGCTAGGACAGCAACGCTGACACCATGACTACTTCTCTCTCACATTCTCCCTCTGGATAGTGCCTCTCCTCTCCTATGACAGAGGCAACTTCTGTGTCTATGTTGGTGCCCACTGTTACCCTAAGTCTCATGCCTTGCCGGCCTGCATCATTAACATAGGTCACCAACTAGTATATAAATCATCTCTCTCTCTCTCTTTCTCTCTCTCTCTCATGCTCTATGTCTAGTGCCTGCAGAGAAAGCCCCTAGAGCTAGCTCTGTTGATAAGTGCATGAGAATTTGTTTGTAGTGGGCAGGGTCAATTCCTGAGAAATTCATCACCTTGGACTATTGAAGATTACTTTCTTTGCACTTCCCAATTGGGTTCTTGATTTACCTTCCTCCTTGGTAGGGACAGTTGAGGGGGGCGCTAATGCGGCAGTTCTATATTTTTTTTTCTAGTGCCTTCAATGAGTCTCTCTCTCCTCTAAGAGGCAATGAATGTGTCTATGTTGGCATCCAATGTTGCACCGACTCCCATGCCCTGCTGGCCTGTGCCATCTATGCAGTTCACTGGCAAGTATATATGCGTGTTGGTTTAAATGGTCGAGGGCAGTCAATGTGCTCTTCCTTGATGTGTAAACATGCAGAGTTTGCTCATGTTTTCCATTTAATGTGCCATAATTATAAGTAACTGGGCCTAATAACCATCATTGAAGAATTTATTTTTATGGTTTTCACAAGTGGCAATCAGTGATTCGTCAACTTGTCCATTAATGACATGCTGACATAATGTTAACCCATATCATGCTTTAGTAGACATGTGGCTCTAACGTAATAATTTGTATGCTAGAATGAATTTCACGAATTATGTCCAACAGAAGTCATAGGGTAATACCCTTTTTTGGTGAGTTGATATGTCGACTCATCTTAGTGGGATATTGTGTGACTCCCTCTCAGAATCCTGAGAGTTTGAATCTAACCATAATCCCTATATCAGATGTTGTTTTGCTTAGTGATAAATCCACACCTTTTGCCCTTCTGGTTGATGAAATGACAAAAATGGAGTAGCAGTTAAAAAACCAACAAAATATCAAAATTGAGCAACAAGAATCACATTGAAATATGCAGCTTGGCAGGAGCTTGCCCACTAAGCGACTATTTGCATTGAACTTAACATGCTTCATGGATCATTTCACGTTTGCTTGTTGTATTGGTAAACAATTTCCTTTTTTACTAGCTCGTCTTGTATTTAACCCACAAAAAGAAATACCAAAAAAATTTCTGGTAAATATCTTACAAGATAAAGTGGAGTCTGGTGCGAGTTTTTTTTTTTTTTTTTTCTTTTTTCCCACTGATTGTGGCAAAGTCCGCTAACACGTTCCGGGAGGAATGAACTTTGGCATTCTAGGAGTAATAGAGATTATAGTTGGCTAGTCACTGTATTACATAGTCTCATCAGTAAATTTTAGCAGTTCTTTTGTTGTCATAAATGTGGACTTCAATGGTTGAATTTGGATGCTTGGAAGTTGTGAAAATAAAGAAGGATTGAATTCAATGTTAGCATCCAAATATGGCAAAATAAAATAAACCTAGTCTGACTTGTGATGCTATGGCCATCCAAAGGATTTGATCATTCAAAATAAAATGTCCGTATTTGTAACCTAAATTTCAAATTCAAGGACATGATTTTAAATTTCAATTTTTGGAAAAAGTTTAAGATAGTGTTCTCCTTCAAGATGATTGAGCGTCTCAAAAATATATTTTTTCTTCTTGATGCGCAATTCCACAGTATTGTAAAAAACTTAGTATTGCTGAAGTTCTCATGGAAATAATGTGTGGATGAAAAGTGCTTCAAAATGCTGTTAGTTGCAATTATGTTATGCATAATGATGATTCCAATGTATTAAGTTCCAGTAAACTGGTAATGTTTCTCATACATTACATCTATGATAAGGATAAACTGTCTAAATTGCAGTCACCGAATCTTCTTTGTTCAAACCATATGGATAGGGGTATGCATATGTGCCCCTTTTATGTTCTGTTATGTATGCATGTTCTTCTTTCGTAGATAACATAACATAAATGAAGGGTAGGATCCTAGCCGACCCAAATAATTAGGACAAGTTTGGGTTGATGGTTTGACCATCTCTTCCTTCCTGATTAGGTAATCAGGAAAAAAAAACTAAAGATATTTAATCTAGATCTAGTAGCTCATTCTTTTTTAGTGCTGATCATTGTTAACAAGTAGAAAAAACTGTTGACAGCTATTCCCTTCCCTTTGTTATTGACTATCTTCTGCAGTGTTGGTGCGAATAATGTAAAGTTAGCCTGCATCCACTTCCGTCAGTTCTACGAGGAGGATAATAAAGAAGGGTATGTATTGGTGCTTAGCATATCAAATTGTGTAAATGTACAACAAGAAGTTTTCCTTTTTTCTTTTTGAAATGAAATTTTAGAGGCTAACTGAAGTTTCTTTCAATAAAATTGCTAACTTGTGGTGATTTTATTGTCACTTTGCTTCAACAGGATTAGCATTTCAACGTCCTTTACTTGACTACATGTATTGTGACAAAGTTTCTTGTGCCAGGTGTCTCAGTGCCTTGAATGCGATGGAGCATGAGTATTTTCGTTTGAAAGACAAACTTGGCACCGTGTTGCGGGTATCTTTATAGTTCTCATTTGCAGTTTCTAGCTTTACGATTTTAACAACCATATAACTACTGTCGAATAAGATTTGTTAGTTCAGCAGTAGTTGTGCATCCTTAACTTCTTGATATTGAGTATATTTTTTTGTGTGTTAACATCGCGTTACTAACCTCCGATTTATACCGACATTAACATAGAACTAATTTGCCTATTTCCGTGCAGCTCGAGCAGAGAATCCAAGCCTACGAGAGCAACAAACATAATTAGAGGATGAAGGGAATATGTTCTACCACTCGTGTTTAGCTTCCATAATCAACTTATTATCTGTTTTAACTCTATTGTGTTTAAACATATATTCAAGTGAATTTGAAGCTTTAGCTGGATTGCTGTTGCTAAACTGCACACCACTGGGAAGTAAATATAAAGTTTCGAAAATATAAAGAACTATTATGTACTTGATTTAAATATGATAAATTAAAAAAAATAATCAAAATTTCAGACCATGAAAAGGCTAAAAAAATAATCAAATATAAAAATCGTATAACAAACAATAAACGATAATTTTGAAAGGACCAATCGCCGTCGCATAACAAACGGCTCCCTCCCCACGTCTTGTTGGAGGAGTTCTCTATTTGATGCCAAGCACTACTCGACAATATCGATCGTCCATTATATAATAATAGTAGGATGAGCTGTTCGGTAAGCGACAGCAGCGTATAAGAAATGAGGCCACTGGTTCTTCGGGACGATGGCAATGGTTTCCCTTTTGCGGTTTGCTTGCGCGAGAGTTTCCTGTTTGATGTCTTCGATGGAACACGGGAAATAAGCCATTATCGAAGCCATCCGCGAGGCGGACTTCCGGCGAGATCGAAACAAGGCCGTAGCATTTTCATCGGTTGCCCTGCCGTGCGCCGCCGTCGGCGATGAGGGACCGCTCCCGCCTCCCGCGTCGTCGCCATATCCGCAAGACCTTGAACAACCTCAAGATCACTGTCTTATGCGGAGTGATCACCATCCTCGTCCTCCGCGGCACTGTCGACTTTGGCAACCTCCTCGGCGCCGGCGGAGATGTCTCCCACGACGTAGGAGATGCCGTTGAGGACCATAAGGTTGTCGAAGACATCGATCGAGTCCTTCGTGAGATACGCTCCGACCACGAATCCGAAGATGAGGACGACTCGTCTGCCGGAGTTGACTTCTCCTTCGCCCCCCTCAACTACACCTCCGCCGAAGATGCCGTAGCGGCTCTCTCCGTCTTTGCGTCCAAGTTCTCCCTTGGACCCAGGATCTCGGACTGGGACGACCAGCGGCGGAGGTGGCTGGACCAGAACCCCGGGTTCCCGAGCTGGCACCCCGACGGGAAGCCGCGGATCCTCCTCGTCACTGGATCGACGCCCCATCCCTGCGAAAACCCCATGGCCGACCACTACCTTCTGAAAGGGACCAAGAACAAGATCGACTATTGCCGCCTCCACGGGATCGAGATCGTCTACAACACGGCGCACCTCGACCACGAGCTCGCCGGGGATTGGGCCAAGCTCCCATTGATTCGGCGGTTGATGCTGTCCCACCCGGAGGTGGAGTGGTTCTGGTGGATGGACAGCGACGCCCTCTTCACCGACATGGCCTTCGAAATCCCTCTCCACCACTACGCCGCCCACAATCTCGTCGTCCCCGGCCAGCCCCACCTAATTTTCGAGAAGCATTCCTGGATTGGCCTCAGCACCGGCAGCTTCTTGCTGCGCAATTGCCAGTGGAGTCTAGAATTGCTGGATACGTGGGCGCCCATGGGGCCAGAAGGCCGCATTCGCGAAGAGGCCGGCAAGATGCTGACGGCCAATCTGAAGGACCGGCCAGCGTTCGAGGCCGACGACCAGTCGGCGCTCATATACTTGTTACTACGGCAACACGACAGATGGGGCGAGAAGGTGTACATCGAGAACTCCTACTATTTGCATGGGTACTGGGTTGGTTTGGTGGACAAGTACGAAGAGATGATGGAGAAGCATCACCCCGGCTTGGGGGACGGAAGATGGCCGTTCGTGACGCATTTTGTGGGCTGCAAGCCTTGCGGAAGCCACGGGGACTACCCGGTGGAGAGGTGCCTGAACGGCATGGAGAGAGCTTTCAATTTTGCAGATAACCAGGTGCTGCGGATGTATGGGTTTTCGCACGAGAACCTGACCAGTGCCACGATCAGGAGGACGGAGGAGCAAACCTCGACGCCATTGGAATTTCTGGAGCAGCTTAATCTTGAAGCCGGAACAGGAAGCAGAGGCTGACGGAGAAGCAGCAGCAGATTCCTGAGGCAGAAAACCAGGTGCGCTCGCTGCTCTTTTTGTCCCTTTTCATTTGATTGCGTTTCATCTGTTGTAGTGCAAGTTTGTGCTTTACATCCCATCGATAGAGTTGAAGGTGGGAACTTTTTTTTGTAACCTTTATGTTGATTTAATCTCGCATTTTATTTTTCTGATTGATTCTAAAATGGCGGAGTTCAATCTTTTTCTCGCGTTGTGCGCCATGTTTTGTTAGAGAAAAATGAACGTAGGGTATGACAAACACTAGAATTGCCGGCGGCCCATTTAAGGTTGGCTGTGCCTGGCCCATTTAAGGTCGGTTGGACCCACACCCTCGTGATTTGTGGGCCACGCATAACTCTTTTTTTTGTTTTTTGTTTTTTTCACCCGTGTCGTCTCTTCTTGCTTCCGGTGCTCCCCGTCAAGTCCCGCCTTCTTCGGAACGAGTCGCCTGCTACGCTCCGAAGCAAGAGCACCGCATTTACCATTTTGCCACCCCGCCGGGTCTCCCCTTCTTGCCGTTAAACTCGATCATCTCCTGCCGCAACAGAACTCCATCACTTCGTCTTTCCAGTACTCTCTCACACTCCTCCGATCGATCTCCCTCGACTCCTCTTCCTCGGTCCCGTCGAGGCGGCCAGTACCGGTCGGCAGTCGCATTCGTGGCTGAAGAAGCGCAAGGAAATCCGTTTTCGGTCGTCTTCGTTTGCCCCGGTATCCCCTCCTAGCTCCTCTCTCGTCAATGGAAATTCGGCTCTTATTTTGAGTGTTGGTGAGTTAATGTCATTTCGCTCTTGGACGGTCTCTTGTCAGGGAACATCTGCCGTAGCCCCGCCGCTGACGCCGTGTTCGCCGATCTAGTGAGGAAGCAGGGAGCGGAGTCCAAGTTTCAGATCGACTTCGCCGGAGCCATCGGCTAGCATGAGGTCGTCTTCCTTCTTCAAATTGTTGACGCGGCGGAGGAAAATATGTTTTTTTTTCTTCCCTTCTTGAAATTAATGCTTCCTGTATTTTCTTGTTTCTATGTTAAAAGGGGGATCCAGCGGACTCACGGATGTGGTGGGCGGCTGCTAAGAGAAGGAGAATCGAAGTCACCTCCATATCACGGCCAATACGACCCTCAGATTTCAGAGAGTTCGATCTGATATTAGCCATGGACATACAAAATAGAGGTTCTGCCTGATCTGATATTAACTATGGACATGCAAAATAGAGGTTCTATGTGCAGCCACTCTTTTACTTTTGATCATTAAAACGATACTCTTTTTTTTTCCTTTCTAAAATCTGGTATCTTCCTACTTCTGAAATTAATTCGTTACCCATATTGTAGAGGATATATTGAATGCATATGAGAGGTGGAGATTCAAGGAACCTTTTCCCAAAGATGCCTCTAAGAAGGTGATTACTTCAATCATTAATTTTTGTTGTGGGGTGGGATATAATTGAGTTAGTTTGTGCCTGATACGTTTTTAATTTGCCTTCTTTTGCTCTATCTAAATCAGTTTGTAATTCTTGATGAAATGCAAAAAAGATCCCTTCAATAGATGCGCACTGAAGGGGGTTTACATCGTAGAGTTTTGCTAGTAGTTGATGAAGAAGAGATGTATCTATTTACTGAGTAATACCCTTGGGCTGTGGCAATTCTTCACCAACTTCCACTATTCTTTTCCAAATAAAATAAAAATCTGTCATCTGTTTTTCACTCACTGAGATTCCACTCTACCGGACCACCAGACACCAACTGAAGTTGGCTAGGAGTTGTAGTGATTAGTGAAAAGGGTTTAAAGATGTACTCCCAATAGAGGCATCCAATATTTAAATGCTTGTCAAGCAATAGAATTCATGAAAAATCTAAAAACTTATGTCCTATCTTCTTAAAACTATATCTCTAAAATATGGAATCGTCACGTTTATTTTATAGCTCTCTTTAACTTATGAAGGGGATAAATGAGAATCTCAGTTAATCAGTGTAAATGTGGAAAGCACTTGAGAATCTAAGGCGATGAACTTCCTGAGAATTGACTCCCACTTACCGTAGACGTATCACATTTACATTGATCAATTGAGTTAGCCTTGGGGCTTAAATTTCTTTTTTAGATTCTGTTGTCGATGGTAAAATTCTGGAGCATAATATACAAATATCTGTTTTTTTTTTGTTCATTTAGATTTCTCATCCATTATGTTGGAGCATTTGAGTTCCTAGCTCAGAGACAGAGTGATACTCATTTTCTCAGCTCTGTATTAGTTGAGCCTTCGAGTCTCTGACTTGAAGAAATATTTATTTTTCCCACTTTGTGCTGATCGAGCCTCTGAATTATGACCCGAAGGAATATTCATTCTCTTGGCTCCGTGCTAATAGAGCCTTTGGATCTTCGCCTTATAGAGATACTCATTCTTTTAGCTCTGTGCTAATCAAGCCTCTAGGTCCTCATTCTGAAGAGATATTCATTCTTTTGGCTCCATGCCAATCGAGCCTTTGGATTCTCAATTCCGAAAGATACTCATTATCATGGCTTCGTGTTGATTGAGTCTCCTGGTTCTTTTATATGGAGGAATATTCATTCTCCTAGTTTTGTACCGATTAACCCTATGGGTTCTTGACTCGGAGACATACTTATTCTCCCAGCTCTCTATCAGTCAAGCCTTTGAGTCCTCCGCCTAAAATATTTTTAAAATTGCTAGAGGAAGGGAAAGGTTGAAATCTACTAGCTCTTACCAGTTCGTCTTTGGACTATTGTAAAGGAGGTAAATCACGGTTGACTTTTGACCATTGAGATTAGTAACTAGCATATAAAAGGATGATACCTTTGTATTTACAGGGAATTGATCCGTTGTCCATTGTACAATATATATAAACCCTGATTGATTTTAATCCCAATATTGAAATACTATTATGTATCAAACAATTTGTTACTTTGGGTGGTGATTGTTGAAGCTTTGAGATAAAACAAAAATCCATCGAGGTTATTTTGATTGCTCCACAAGTTCATTTACTATGTTTTACATGAAATTCTCGACT
>JBAMHZ010422183.1:0-11521 GCA_037177395.1 Alpinia galanga | reverse complement strand
AATAATGGGGAGGGGTCATTTCTGGGGGCCTCCCGATACCCCGCAGGTCGGCGGAGGAGCCCATATCGGGCGAAGACTTCCATTTCCCTTTCAATAGCAGTGTGAGGAGTTGGTAATGTTTCAGCTGCCATTACTCGAGGTGGGGGGTGAGGTGGAGCCTCCAATCGTAGGGGTCGAGGAGGTGGTCTCTCTGCGAAATAAGGTCGTCGAGGGGCAGAGTTATATTGGGGTGGCCTATTGTATTCTCTCCGAGGAGGTGGGGGTTGTCGAGCTGGTGAATGAGCTTTTTTGACGGGGAGAACGGGGGATTCTTTTGCAGCTCGGCGAGCTTTCAGAATTTCCTCTTCATTTATATACTTTTCGGCTCGGCCTAACATCTCTTCATAGTTGGCCGGAGCTCTTTTTAGTAAGGAGCTTAGGAAAGGACCCTCTCGGAGCCCATGTGTTATTGCCACGGCTAATAGATCAGGAGTGGCTGTAGGGATCTCCATGGCAGTCTTGGTGAAGCGTTTGATGTAACTCCGTAGAGACTCGTTGGCTTCCTGCTTAAGATGAAGTAAGGTGGAGGGTGTATGCTGATATCTTTTGCAGCTGGCGAAATGCTTCATGAATACGGTTTTTAAATCTCTGAAGCAGGTGATGGAGTTGGGACGAAGGGTGTTAAACCACCTTTGTGCAGCGGTCCCCAGAGTGTTTAAGAACGCTTTGCATTTAATAGCATCAGAATAACGGTGCAGTAAGGCGGCATTCTCAAAGCGACGTACATGTTCTTCTGGATCTACCGAATCATCGTACTCCTTCAAATGGGGAGCCCTGAAATGGGAGGACGGTACCTCGAATAGAATATCGTCAGTAAAAGGAGAAGGATCGGTGTCTTCCATAGCGTGTGTGGAGCGACTCTCTTCTTGTTCCTCCCTTCCCCCAGGTGGTGGGATAAAGGGGTATCGTCCTGCTTCTCCTGTAGGCATTCTGGAGGGTATTTTTTCTGGAGCGTAGAAATCTGCTGGAGGGTCATGAGAAGTTCCCTCACCCAGGGTCGCTCGGCGTGATGGTTCTCCAGAGGGAGGATGTGAAGGTCCTCCTCCTTGAGTTTCTTTTGCTCGTGCTTCCGCCACAGCCCTCTCTATCATCGCAGCAAGCTGTGAGGGGGTTATAGCAAAAGGTACCTCTCCCGTAGGAGAGGCTCGAGATGGTACTTCTGAGTGCTGCATCTCTACGTCTCGCTCAAAGTATTTCCCACAGACGGCGCCAACTGATGCTGCTTGGAGTTTTGGGTCCTCGATGAAGATAGGAGGATGGGGTTCTGCTCCGAATAGCACCAGTAGAAAAAGATATCTTCTATCTTCAACCTGTCAAGATCAACACACGTCAGAAACACCGCCGCCGGTTTCCCGGCTTCGGCCCTCCGATGCTTAAGTCAGGCTCCTTGGCGTTCAGCCGAAGAAGAAGAAGAAGAAGATGATAGAACTTGTAATGTAGAAAAAGTTAATAGTCTCTCTCCCTTTTTTTTCCTACCTCCAACAACCTTTTTATATGAGGACTGGGAATATCCTCTGTACTGCCACCAATAAGGGGATGCCAGGTGGCGAATAAGGAGTTGTCAGGCCGTAGGGGAGGAGGTCCGTAAGGGAACCTTCTACCTTTAGTTTGTTTGGGGTGTCTGCAGGCAGGATTCTGGTAAAGATGTGTGTGTTTGCCTAAAATGGGACGAATGTCCTAAGTGGTCCCCTGACATGCCAGAGGAAACTCATACCTTCATTGAGTCATTTACCTTTCCCCTATCTTATTCGCACGACTGAGCCGCTTTTGTATTTCTCTTAATCTTAGTGTGCGGTTGGGGTGTAAGGATTATTGCCCGGTCCCCTCACTTGGTAGAGCCATTAGTCTCTAGTTCGGCCTCCTCACCTGGCCGAACTGCTCGTATTCCTGGCCGAGTTGTTAATCTTTGGCTCGGCCTCCTTATCTGGCAGAGCCATCTATCTTCCCGACAGGGCTGGTGGTCTTCGGCTCGGCCTCCTCATCTGGCCGAACTGCTCGTATTCTTGGCCGAGCTGTTAATCTTCGGCTCGGCCTCCTTACCTGGCCGATCCATTAATCTTCTTTATTTGCACGTCTAGGGATCGGAACTCCTATCCCTTTTGACTTACTTTCTTGACTTTATTTTGGGTCCCCTCTCTCATCGACCAATCACATCCGAGAACATATTTATAGTAGTATCATTAGCATCCCCCTCAAAATAGTCAGAATAACCATTTATTCTGACTAGGACTTTGGCATAAGAATGGTCTTTGCTAATTCTTCGCCTGAAAGGGTTTTACCATACTGCGATCGGGGCCCAGCCCATCTAAATTAGGGCTTATTTTAATGCTTGCCTTCTGCCCCACCACCTGATACGCAACGAAACGACTCTTCCGCTTCCCATTTCGACTGTTCTATCTCCCGCTTCTTCCTTCCAACGAGTGCGCTTTTCTCCTGCTGTCCTTGCCGCTTCGATTTTTTCTTCCTTTATCCTTTCCTTCCTATTTGCCTTCTTCAGGCGTCTTCTTCCGTAGTTGTACTATGGCGTCTTCTTCGAAAGCCCCTAGAGTTACAGCCAGAGTTCCCTGGTACGAGACCGTATCCTCAAGACTATGCCGGGAGCATCCTTTCTTTGACTGTTGACGCCTCTACATTCAAGGAGACCTGCGATGTCGCTTTGCCACAGCGGAAAATAGACCTCATCATCGACTCCCAGGGAGATATTGTTTCTTTTGGGACCAACTTACCAGCGGCCTTCGTCTGCCCGTTCCTTCCGCCTATTTCGAGATTATGGATTTTTATCGAATAGCTGTGAATCAATTGGCTCCCAACGCTTTTCGCATCCTGGCCGGGGCAATCATCGTCTGCAAGCATCTAGAGATTTCCTTAACCCCTTCACTGTTTCATTCTCTTTTCCAGCTGAAGGTGGCAGATGAAGGCATTTTTTATTTCGCCGGACGGACTGACTGTCAATTCCTGAAAGGCATGCCCTCATCGCACAAGGGGTGGAAAGATTACTTTTTTTATGCAGAATTACCTTCCCCCCTTCCTTACTCAGAAACCTGGAGGACGGACCTTCCTGATTTACCCGATTTCAGAATAAGTCGCCAAGAGTGCGACTTTACTCTTGCAAAGAAGATACTGGATGACCACCAATACGATACTAACCATCTGATAGAAGACCACCTGCTAGGTCATTTCGGATTATCCTTCTTTATTCCGAATGACGCGATCTTAATAGGTATTTTCTTGTCTTCTTCTCTTCCCGTTAGGTGATATTATGACACTTCTATATGCTCGTTCTGCAGATGATCTTATGGACAAGGCAATGATAGTGGCCTTGAGCGCCACCACCCCTTCTGAATTGGGTCCCGGGAAGGACTCCATTCGACAGAATAAAAGTAGCCCTACCAAAAAGGGCCAAGCCAGCAGGAAATCAATGCGTAAGAGAGTTAGATCTCCCTCGTCACGGGAGAGATCTCTTCAGATAGCTGCCACAGTCTCTCCGACTGAGAGACCTACCTTGGGAAAGGAGGTGGCGATAATACATAAAGCAAGGTCTGCGGGGTCCTCCCCACCTCAGAGGCCGCGCCGTCGCCGTAGAGTATATATTGAACATCCTGCTGCATCGGGAGATAAATCCCTTTCTCCCCACAGAAATTCCCCTTCTGGGGATCCTTCTCCTTCTCTTCTTCCTTCTTCTCCTCCTGTCAATATCCCTTCTTCTTCCACACCTATACCCCAATCAACCAATATATCACCTTCCGGGGCAGAGGAGACCCCTTCCATTCCCCTATGCCCCTTGAATTTGCCGTTACCCACTTTGAGAGAATCAATCCCTCTTCAATCTCCTGAGGAATTAAGACATTTTTCTGCAGCGGGGTTGAACGGTCCATGGGAGCAATTGCGACAAATCTTAATCTCGGTAAGATTCCATAATTTTGAAAGCCTGCTTCATTTATCTTTTCTTAAGTTTTTGGCATATGTGCAGGCTCCTGTAAAGTATAATGAAGTTGTTCGCAGCTTCGCTAACTATCAAAGGACTATGACGGCTCGGGAGACTTCATCTGGCAGACAGGTTGCCGAGCTGAGACGTCAACTTAAAGAGACGCTCGAGAAGCTAGGGGCAGCCAATGAGCGAGAAAAGACTCATCTTCTTGTGGCTGAGGAGCTGAAAGAGCAACTGAGGGTGGCCGCCGAACGAGAAAGAATGTATCTTACCACGGCCGAGAAAATGAAAGAACAATTAAAAGCAGCGGAGGAGCGAGAAGATATCCATATCTTTGCTGCTGAAGGGATGCGGGAGGGTATGGATGGCATGGCTAATCAGGTGACCTCCGTGCTGGAACTCCAACAACGATCCCGAACTCAGATTACACAGCTATCTAACGATTTGGCTTGGTCTCAACAACAGCTTAGGTCAACTGAAGAGGAAAGAGATATAGCCTTGGCCGAGCTGGCGTCCCTAAAAGACGAATCTGCGGGCGGCTATACTTTTAGGGATCGCCTAGATTTCTTATCAGCCACCGCAATTGAATTGTCTGAGCTCTCCTCCGAACTGTCTTCGCAGTTTCAACGACTGCAAGTGACTCAAACTGAGGATATGACGACTTTGGCCAACCAATTTATATGTCTGCAGCAGGATCTATTTAAATCCTCTACTTCTTCAGCCGGCACCTCTCAACAAGAAGAATGCTTGCCCCAGACAATTCCTGTGCCCGACCCAACAACCGAGGTCCCTGACAAGGAGCAGGAGCTACTGCAGAAAATGGGAGAAAAGGCTGGGTTCTTCTTCTCCTTAGGCTTTGAGGGGGCGGTTGATTTATTTGCTGAAAGGGGATATCCTCCCCCCGGGTCGGACACTGATTTTATTGATGTTAATATAGCATTTGATCGGTGTCCCCCAGAAAACTTTGACCTATGACTATGTATATCTTGCCAATCATAAATTGCAATATGACATCCTCTTTTAACCTTTATTATCGGAATGGACCCTATTTGTCATATCCTCTTCAATTTCCAAAGTACATCTCTTCACCTACCAACTTTAATGGCTGTTTCTCTTCCCCGGGAATTTCTTCCACCCTTGTATTTATTCCCCTATTCTTTCTTTTTGGGTTATCTCCTCCACCTTTTCTTTTCCTTCTTCTTGAGTATGGACATGTCTAGATTCTCCCAAGATCCTATGTTGCTTGAAGCAGCTCTTGCTGCAAAACAGCAGAAAATGCAAGATATGGAGAGGGAGATCGCCACTCTTCGAGCCCGACTGCGCCAGGCTTCTTCTGAAGAGTCTATCTTGCGTCAACAACTGGCTTCTCTGAAGCAAACCCACACAGACCTTTGAGATACCTATCAAGAGCTGTTGAGGCATCATTTAGCCAGCGTACCTGCTTGCGGAGGGCCAGCTAGTTCAGAGGAGGATCCGGATGATAACCCCTGAATGCTATGTATTCATAAACTGATGTTCCATGTATTTTAGGGAGAAGATATTATGACTTATCTCTGTTAATTGAAATTATGATAATGTCTTTCTTTAATAGCATTGATTTACTTTGCCCACTGATTCCCTCTTACTCCTCGGGAATAACCTGTGGAATTGCTTCGTATTCTTCTTTCTCCACTTTACGAGGGGCCGTTCCCCTCTATAAAACTCATCTGATGTTCCCCTTTCTTCTTCTGTCTCCTTTCGTTTTCTTTATTCTGTGAAAATCAAATGGACGGGTTTACAGAAGATCTCCGACGCTTGGAAGCTGCAGTCTCCGACAAACTACGAAAGATAGAAGCCTTAGAGGCGAAACTGGCCTCGCTTCAAGTGCAGCTGCGCCTGACCTCCACTAAGGAGTTTATGCAGCGTATGGCACTTGCCTCTCTCCGCAAAGAAACATCCAAGCTGCGGACAGAACATAGGGAGCTGTTGAGGTTTTACCTGGCCCACCAGCCGGGAGTGGTGGTCCCAGCTAATTCAGAGGAAAGTGTGGGGAGCGCTCCCTAATTTTTCTCGTAGGACCCGAGAGAGGAATAAAGGGAGAGGGAATGGAACTATGTATTTTCCTCTAATAAAAATATGTAATGCTTTTACTTTAAAAGAGAACATACCTGGCGGACCCCCAGGGGATATAAATAAGAAACGAAGACCTATTCCGATAAATAATGACATAACCTCTTGAAATAATTCTGACGAGCTAGTATAATAGCCTTGGAAAGAATTATCTTTTAGCAACGATAGGAGGCCTTAATCGATAAGATGAAAGTATTAAACTTCGATGAGAAGTTAAAAATAATGGAAGACAGAAATTCGGCTAGGGACTTTTGTCGACCGAGCCAAGATAAAGAGCGGTAGAGAGGTTCCAGCTCGGGGGCTCTCCGCCTGCCCCCTATGGGTAATTTAAGCGTAGCTTCCATGTCATCTTCTGTCATCACGCGCCTCCCATCCACCACCACAGGGGGAATATCTGGACTTCGGCCGGACGTGAGGTCTTACGTGATGCCTCTGCCGACCGAGCCAGGACAGAAGGTTTGAAGAAAGGTTGACACGAGGGCTTACGAATTACCTCGTTCGAATAATAAGAAAAGTCGGCACTGCCTCGACCGAATAATAGGAAAGTCAGCATGAGGACTTACGAATTGCCTCAGCCGAATAATAAGCAACCAGCTCAGGGCCCCTTTTGCTTTCCCTGGCCCTATAAGCCTGACGGCCCATGCAGAAATAGCCCAAATTGGGGGAAGCTTTATTTGACGAGAGAATTAGGGCTACCGTGAGCGTCCTTTGGAATGCCCCTGCACTATATATATCTAAGCATTAAGCCGAAAGTAAACTATTATTACCTTTTGAGATTTCTATTGCCGCTCATAAGCCTCTTTGTTTACTTTGCACGAAGGATGCGTTCCGGAGCAGGGGATTTCCTCCGCCGCCAAGCGTTGAAGAGAAAGAGAGATGCTGAAGCGGCATGTTCTATCGGAGGTCCCTCGGGGATGGCGAGTTCGCCTGAAGCAACAAGGTCTCCAGCTCCCTCTGATATTGTAACATCTTCAGGTGATGTTACGCTCCTTTCCTCCTCCCCTACCAGGAGTCCACCCCTGCGAATTTCTCTTTCAACTTCCATTCCTCTTCCGGCTTCTTTGTCTCCGCCCTTAGCCCTAGCTGATGTTTTCGTTCCCAGGGTCCCAAATCGTGATTCCCCCAGCCCCTCTTTATCTCTTCTCGAAGGTAGGGGTTCCACGGGGGATGACCTATTCCCTTTCACTATCTCGCCCTCGTCTTCCTCAGCTCCTCCATCCTCCGCGGCTGCCTGGGCGATAATTCCAGCCCAGGGAATTCCCCCAGATCAGAGGGCTTCTTTCCCTGACTCCACCTCCCTTGCTTCTCCTGCTGCTGGAATATCTCTTACGAATCCTGAATCATCGCCCATTGACTTATCTTCCTTAGTCTCTGTGCCGGATACTGCTGTCCCTCTCCCCACCTCTTTTCTTTCTCTATCTCACCCTTCCATGGAAACTTCTTTTGAACCATCAATCCAGCTCTCGGTTCCTCCCCAAATTACTCCGGGGAAAGAGATCCTTTCTTCTGTTCTGCCC
Source organism: Alpinia galanga (assembly GCA_037177395.1). NCBI lineage: Eukaryota > Viridiplantae > Streptophyta > Magnoliopsida > Zingiberales > Zingiberaceae > Alpinia > Alpinia galanga. The sequence goes on along the minus strand of JBAMHZ010422183.1, from coordinate 3,928 downwards.
TCCTTTTCGGTAGATAGGGAGAAAAGGATTCTGAACCAAGATGAATTAGAGCCCCGTCTTGAGGGCATGCGATCGGCTCTAGATCTGGTGAGTGAACTTGAACCATATTTTGTCTGAATAATCTCTTTGCCTAATAAATCTTTGTGCAGGCGAAGACCAATTATTATGAGCTATGCCGTTCTCTGACGATATATAAGAGTACAGTTCAGCGACGCTTGGAGGCCTCTGCTATATCTGCTGACTCCTCTGCCTTAGCAGCTGCTCAATCCCGAGAGGAGGCGTTGCAGAGGGAACTAGAGATGTGTCGGGCCCAATTGACCCAAATGCAGGTTCAGCAAGAAAAAGATCAGCACACCATTTCGAGCCTGACTAATCAACTGGCGGAGGTTCAGATTCAGAGGAGGGAGGATATGGACTCTATTCATGACCTTCAAGAGCGACTGACCGAGGAACTAAACAATAATTCCTCCCTAGAACAAGAGAAATACATTGCTCTTTCTCAAGTGGAGCACCATCGGCAATCCAGGCGGCAAATGAGATGGGGAATGGCCCGTTGTTTGGAATACATGAGCTCTGTCAGAGAGCTTGCTCACACCATAGGACGGGACGCGCTTTTATTGATACAAGTCGTCCAAGAAGAACACAAATCTTACGCCCGGTCCATGAAAACTTTAGCTGAAGGTCTTTCCCGGAACGCCCACCGCAGAAGCAGATTATCTCGGGGAAATCAAGGATCCTGGGACCAGGCGGCCTCGCGGGGAGGAAATGAGCTCAGACAACCGCAGGAATCTTTCTCTTTTCGAGCTAAGGCGGCATATGAAGAAGGATTTCGGGAGGCCGTTGATCAATATGCTACAGCAGGTTATCCTCCGGCTCAGCGGCCTGCCGACTTCCTTAGTATGGAAAGAGGCCTTCAAAAATGCTCCCCTAATTTATTTAAACTCTAATATATTGTACTGCTTTTCTTAACTGGGATTTTGAGGACCTATTGTATGTCAGGGGCATATCAACAGTAGTATTTCCGTAAATGTACAGCGTTCCAAGGTCGGGGGAGTTCCCGACCCTCGGCATCTTGCAAATAATATGCCGCTCCTGCCACTCGTTTAATGACCTTATAGGGCCCTTCCCATTTAGGGGCCAACTTACTGGCTTCTCCAGCGGGGTTTCTTTCTCGCAAGACCAAATCTCCAATCTGAAAAGTGCGTTGGCGAACTCTCTTGTTAAAAGCCCGCTGTACCTTTTGCTTATAATATTCGGCCCGGACTCTAGCCTGCTCTCTACTTTCGCTGATTAAATCCAGCTCCATGCTTCTCAACATATGATTGTGTTCAGGATCATAGGCTTGCGTCCGAGCACTGCCGACGAGGGCCTCTGGGGGAAGGACTGCTTCTGTGCCATACACCATGTTAAAAGGAGTTTCTCCGGTAGCTGTCTTGGAAGTAGTGCGATATCCCCACAAAACTCCGGGTAACTCTTCTACCCAATTTCCCCGAGCTGCGCCGAGCCGAGTCTTTAATCCTTGAACGAGGATGCGATTGATCACCTCAACCTGTCCATTGGCCTGTGGATGAGCTACAGAGGTGAAGGCTTGTTCTATATTCAAACTTCGGCACCACTCAGCTATTCTTCTACCTTGGAATTGTCTGCCATTATCACTAATCAATCTTCTGGGAATACCGAATCTGCATATGATATTCTTCCACAAGAACTGGATAACAGCCTTCTCTGTGATTCGAGCCAGGGGTTCTGCCTCTACCCATTTGGAGAAGTAGTCCACGGCTACCAGCAAGAACTTCTTTTGTAGGGGAGCAGGTGGCATTGGTCCCATAATATCCATTCCCCACTGATCAAAAGGATAAGAGGCTACTATTGCTTTCATTAATTCCGCGGGTCGGTCAGATCTGTTGCTATGTACTTGACAGGAATGGCAGGTTCGGACCAGCTGTACTGCATCCTGATGCAATGTAGGCCAGAAGTATCCTGCCAGCAATACCTTCCGAGCCAATGCCCTTGCTCCCAGATGATTTCCACAACACCCTTCATGGATTTCTTGCAATATCCAAGTGGCATCCGCTTGTCCCGGGCACCTGAGTAGAGGCCTCCCGAAAGAAACTTTGTATAAATTCCCCTCAATCAATACAAAATGTTTTACTCTTTTTAGCAGAGAGGAAGCCTTTTGAGGATCTGAGGGTAGATTTCCATATTGTAAATAGACGATGATATCGTACCTCCAGTCTGGCGTCTCATTATTCCTTATGGCATGATCTTCTGCACAGAAAACTTCTTGTGCTTCCCATGTATGAGCTTCTAAACATAATGGGTCTCTAGACCCCCATTCTGTTAAAGAACTGGCTAGCCGAGCTAACTCGTCTGCAGTGACGTTCTGTCCTCTAGGGATCTGACATAGATGTACATCTCGGAACTGCTTTTTTAACACTTCAAAACTCCTTAGATACTTCTGCATTCTTTCTTCCCGAACCATAAAGGTCCCTTGTAATTGAGAGACAGCCAACTGAGAATCTGAGTGTAGCACTACTGAATTGGCTCCTACCGCCCGAGCTGCTTGCAATCCTGAAAGTATAGCTTCATATTCAGTCTCATTGTTGGAAGCTTTCTGTCTTAGCCGTATAGATATGCGGGTTTCTTCTCCGGATGGGGATATGAGTAAAACACCCACACCACTTCCTGCAGCTCCCGCCGAACCATCCACAAAAACTTTCCATGGGGATATCTGGATTTCATCAGTAACTGAGCCGCTCTGCGGGTCGGCGGGTACTTCAGCCAGGAAATCGGCCAACGCTTGGGCTTTAATAGCTGTACGAGGCTGGAATTGAATATCATATCCACCTAACTCGACAGCCCACTTCGTCAATCTTCCTGAGATCTGAGGCTTGGAGATTATTCGCCCAAGCTCACTATTAGTGAGGACTATAATAGGATGCGCCAAAAAGTAGGGTTGCAGCTTTCGGGCCGTTAACAGCAGGATGTAAGCCATCTTCTCTAATTCTGTATACCGGAGTTCTGCTCCCTTCAAGATATGACTAGTATAATAAATAGGTTGTTGTTGAGATTCTTCCTGCCGGAGTAATACTGAGCTGACGGCTCCCTCCGAGACTGCCAAATATACCCACAGAGGTTCCCCTGACACGGGTTTTGCAAGCGTGGGTAACTGAGCCAGGTACTGTTTGAGCTCTAGGAAAGCTTTCTCGCACTGATCATCCCATTGGAAACGGGTAGCCTTTCTGAGAATTTTGAAGAATGGCAGTCCACGATCAGCAGATCGAGCAATGAATCTGGAGAGGGATACTATCCTACCGACCAGCCTTTGTGTTTCCTGTCGGTTAGTAGGTGACTTCATATTGCACAGAGCTTGAATTTTTGTAGGATTGGCCTGAATTCCTTTCTCTGTGACAATGTATCCCAAAAATTTTCCACTACGCACGCCAAATAAACACTTCTTCGGGTTTAACTTCATATTAAAACGCCTCAGCGTGGTAAAAGTCTCTTCCAAATCTGCTACCAAATCCTGAGTAGAGTGGGATTTCACCAGGATGTCATCTACGTATACTTCCAGGTTGCGGCCTTTTTGTTTATCAAAGATATGGTCCATAAGCCTCTGATAAGTTGCCCCGGCATTCTTCAGCCCAAAGGGCATCACCACATAGGCATACAATCCGCCTGAGGTAATAAAGCAGACCCTTTTCTGATCTTCCTGAGCTAAAGGGATTTGATGATATCCTTGGTAAGCATCCATCAAGGATACAACCTCATACCCTGTAGTAGAATCTACTAATTGATCTATACGAGGCAAAGGGTAGCAGTCTTTAGGGCAGACTTTATTTAAATCACGAAAATCAACACACATTCTCCACTGCCCCGAAGGCTTAGGAACCAATACTACATTAGATATCCACTCGGGATATTGTAT
>JBAMHZ010422173.1:0-11522 GCA_037177395.1 Alpinia galanga | reverse complement strand
AAGTTTCTTTGCTTTGAATTAAGCTTTCTTTAATTGTGTTTGGGTGGCACATCATTTTTTATAGCATTAATTATTAGGTGAAATTCAATTTTACTCTTCCTCTATTTATGTGTTTCTCAAAATGCTCTTTAAAATTTAAAATTATCATGTTGTTAGTTTTTTTTTTTAAAATAAGATAAAATTTTATAAATGATAATATAGTGGGAGAAAGAGCTCAATCGCGTAGAAAGATTCATATAGTCGACGTCACCTAGTAAGATAAAATTTAGTTGTTATTATTGTTGTATGTTGTTGGTTTTTTTAAGTTGTCTTAGATAAAAATGAAAATAGAATAATAATAATAATAATAACATTTTTTTCTTGCCCCTTCACTACTTATTTGACTAGCAAAATGAGGGATAAAATTAAACTTTCTCTTATAATTTTTCATTTAAATAAGAGTTTTAGTGCAACAGTAAAGTTGTTGCTTTGTGACTTAGAAGTCACAAGTTCAAATTCTGCAAATAGTCTCTTGCAAAAAAAAGTAGAGTAAAACTGTGTACAATGAATCTTTTCCTGAAACCTTATATAACTGGAACTTCATGCATCGAATTATCCTTTCTTTGCTCTTATGAACAATTGGTTTTATGCTCGATCACGATCGATATTGTTTAACCACTAGGAAAGCAAATTCCAACACGATTTATTTAATTCTTTAAAAAAAAAAAAAGGAAGAAAGTGAAGTTTCTTTGCTTTGAATTAAGCTTTCTTTAATTGTGTTTGGGTGGCACATCATTTTTTTTAGCATCAATTATTATAAGTGAAATTCCATTTTACTCTTCCTCTATTTATGTGTTTCTCAAAATGCTCTTGAAAATTTAAAATTATCACGTTGTTAGTTTAAAAAAAAAGATAAAATTTTATTTAAATATAAATAATAATATAGTGAGAGATAGAGCTCAATCACATAGAAAGATCCATATAATCGACGCCACCTAATAGGATAAGGCTTGGTTGTTATTATTATTATATGTTAGTTTTTTTAAGTTGTCTTAGATAAAAATGAAAATAGAAAAATAATAATAATAATATTTTCCCCTTGCCTACAAAAGTTTCACTACTTACTTGACTACCAAAATGAGGGATAAAATTAAATTTTCTCTTATAATTTTCTATTTGAATGGGAGCTTTGTGCAACGGTAAAATTACCATTTTATGACTAAGAAATTACAAATTTAAATCCTAGAAGATAATCTCTTACAAAAAAAAGTAAAGTAAAACTGCATACAATAAATCTGATAACTTAATTTTATTTTTTGAATCCTACTCGCAGAATGAGAAGAATCACTATGAGTTATCTTCCACTTAAAATTTCGACAAGATAATTAGACGAAAATGCTTCAAAATCTCTTCTCTAAATTTATAGGAGCAAAATTTTTAAAATTTAAAGGATATTTTTGAATAACAGATTTTTTTTTTTTTGGTGAAGTGTTCGACGAATATTCGATTCCAGAACTAGTTAGCCGTAAGGATACGATGTCTCTATCCATACACCATACAGGATATATATAGCTGACTCCTTCCTCAACAGCTGGTGCCCATTCTGAGTTGAGGTGGGTCCCCCCATATTTCATCCAATGAAAAGAATCGTTTTTATTCGGCGGGGAACATTCAACCTCTCTCTCTCTCTCTTTTTTAAACTTTTATTTTCCTCATTTTCATTTTTTTTTCTTACAGAGGAGAAACCGTAGAATAGAAGGAAGGGGAGAGGCGGATCCGCTCGCAAGTCTAGTGCGGCTACTTGTTGTTGTCGACAATCCGCGGCAGGAGCTCCGTTCCACCGCCGGCCGGACGGCCGCCCTCGACGCCGACCTCCGCCGCATCTGCTTTCCGCGTCCTGATAGGGGGAGGAAGAATTGTCAATCGGGCTGTTTCTTTTGATTGTTCGAACCTACTCCGGTACTTGTTCTTTTTGCTAGGGTTTCCGGTAGCTTGACGTATGATGGTGTTCGACGTTTTTGATTGCTTGTCTTTTTGATCCAAAATTTGGCTCTTTTTTTTTTTTTTCCCTTCAGACTCTGGTCGATATGTCAGGACCACTTGACCGATTCGCGAGGCCTTGTAAGTTGTTTTTTCATTATATTTTTCCAATTAATAGAGATTTTTAAGAGAAATATTTCTGTTGAAATTTCCCGTTTTGGCTTATAGATTGGTTATTTCCTTGTTGTTTTTGTTCCTAATTTCTTCTTCTAATTTCCCCCCACTAAATATACTGTCGGGCATGTAAAGCTTGCATTGTTGGGTTTTTGTGCCATAGACTTGGTGGGTTTCGAAACATGAACAAAGGGGAAACATGAGGTCCGTTGGATTTCCTCTAAAAGATAATGTGTTTTTCCTCTTTGCAAGAAAATTGGAAATTGTGAAGTAATGAAGCTTCTACTTCCTTGAAATTTGAAGAATTTTGTATCAAGTCGCACATGCTTCTTCTGCGAGAGCTAAACTTCTAAAGTACTAGCACTCCAAATTTAGTATTTGGAGCCATTCCTTTCGCTTGTTTGATCTCCTTCATGTGTTAAATATCCCCCGGCTCTCGCTTGAACCTGCTCTACTTTGCCAACCTTTTTGGTGGTGGCAAGTGGCAATTGTAAGTTTCATCATGGATTTATACTTGACCAACTGAATTTAAATAATTGGCAATACAATTCACCAATCTGGCCTATGATGCTTTTAGTGATAATTAGAGATGCAAACTTTTATCAATTTGCTGAGCTTGAAGATAAGATTTGATGGTTTAGTTGTTTTATCGTCCTTTGCGGACATATGTTGGACATAGTTGAAATGTTTTCTGGAGTTGGACTCAATTAAGCACAATTATCAGGTAGCTCTATAAAGTTACACACTTTGATTCTTATGAAGTTTGTTATACTTGATGCATAAGTTTCCTTCCAATGACAATGTATTTTGTCACAGATATTATCTCTGACTTTTGTTACAATTGCAGGTTTTGAGGGGTTCTCCTATCACGAAAAGAAATCAGATGTTGAGAACTCGGAAGATGAGAGGAAGACAAAAATTGGAGCTTTGAAGAAAAAAGCAATAAGTGCGTCTACTAAATTCAGACATTCTTTGAGGCGGAGGAGCAGGAAGAAACCTGATAAACGCACTAGCTCTATTCCAATCGAGGATGTAAGAGACATTGAAGAGCTACGAGCTGTTGATGCTTTTCGCCAGTCCTTAATTCAGGATGAGCTGCTACCACTGAAATATGATGATTATCATATGTTATTGAGGTAACCTACCTTATCCTCATTAATAGTGCTAATAAAACAAGGAAGGTGCTTTGCAATCAGAAATACAACATTACGTGGTAACTAACAATGATCTCTAAAATATGTGAAATTTCATATTCAGAAAAGAATGTATGATTGTTCTTCCTATAGTTTATTTTTTCTCTATCTGTGTCCCTTTTGTACATGTATCTATTCATGTCTTCATTGTTTTGAGCTAGGGTTCTCTAATCTGATGTTGTCCACTTCCCGACACATGGCATAGACCGCTACATTTTAGCCATTTTGGTTCTAGAAGAAAAGAGACTTCCATCTATGTTTCATACATAGTTGGAATAAGATTAATGGACTGAAATCGTGGTCACATTCAGACAATTGCATTATTTTGATGTGTTTCCACCCAGCTCTCAGTTTAGTGTGTGCTAATTATTCTGAAAGAACTGACATTCTAGATGGTCATAAAATTGTATATGGCCACTTGAAGCTGCCATCTCAATCTTATTGTTACTGAAGCTGTGTTTCTTGATCATTAGTTCCTTACCGTATTATCATTTTTCATTGGAAGTTATTTTTCTAATTTACTATTACTAATGACATGTTTACCTTTAGATTCCTGAAAGCACGAAAATTTGATATTGATAAAGCAAAGCACATGTGGTCAGAAATGCTTAAATGGAGGCAAGAATTTGGTACTGATACTATTATTGAGGTAATGAACAAGTTGATCTATTCTCATGAACTAAATTTTGAATCCAAAGAGCCAATACCTTCCAAAAAGCATGTTTTCATTTCTCCTCATGCTCAAAGTGTTCAATATGCTTAGGTCTCAACATCTGGAATTGGAATCTTGACTGATAAGACAAATATTCCCTCCCTTTTAGTCTAAGTCGACTAATTTATTTTAGCAATAGTCAAACAAGTTTAATCATGAACATTTCAATCTCTTTTACTCTCTCTCTCTTTTCTTGTTTATCCTCTTCTAAGAAGACCATTGTTCTATTCTCGAGAGAACACTAACTATCCTCACCATAGTACTCAATTGTTGTTATAAGTAATGTAATGAGGCCCATTTTTATTATCAAGAGGAAATGAAATGGTCTATTATTTAGATGATTGTACATGAGAAGAAATAAAAAAAAAGAAGATTGAATTCTGTAAAAGCAACTATCTGATGAATATTAAACTGGAAGGTCTAGTTTAGTTTATCAGTATGTGTAACTTCATTGAAAACAACAGTTATCTGATATGAATATCTTCATCAGGATTTTGACTATTCAGAGGTAGATGAGGTTTTAAAGTACTATCCGCAAGGTTATCATGGCGTGGATAAAGATGGGAGACCTGTTTACATTGAAAGGCTTGGAAAAGTTGATGCAAACAAGCTAATGCAAGTGACAACCATGGATCGATACATAAAATATCACGTGAAAGAGTTTGAAAAATGTTTCTTAATTAGGTTTCCAGCTTGTTCAATTGCAGCGAAAAGGCACATTGATTCAAGTACCACAATTTTAGATGTTCAAGGCGTGGTATGTTTGAATATTTCACATGTTGAATGATATATCAGTTGCCTACTTATGGTTTACTGAGAACTTACCTGTCAATATGGATGTTATTTCATTAGGGTTTGAAAAACTTCACCAAGGCCGCACGAGATCTGATTATACGTTTGCAAAAAATTGACAATGATAATTACCCAGAGGTATATAAATTCTTTGTGCAGATGTGAGGCAAACACATTATCATTCTCATGTTTCACTCTTTCAATATTTTAGAAGCTTTCTTTTTTTTTCAATATACTTCATTTAACTTAGATATCTAATTATTAACCTTTAATTTGCTGCAGACACTGTACCAGATGTTTATAATTAATGCTGGTTCAGGTTTTAGGTTGTTATGGAATACAGTAAAATCATTCCTTGATCCTAAAACTACTTCTAAGATTCATGTAAGTGGACATACCATGTGGCAGCTAACAGTAACCTTTTCTGTTGAGTTGATCTCAGTATGTTTATTGCACTTTTCTTCAGGTTTGATCTCAGTATGTTGATTGTACTTTTCTTCAGGTTCTTGGAACTAAATACCAAAGCAAATTGCTTGACGTAATCGATTCGAGGTCTCTTTCCTAGTTTATGTTTTCTTAGAACTTTTCCTTGTTTATCTTACAGCTTTTTATAGTCCCTCTCTCATATCCTGAAAAGTGATTTCTGGATTCTCTAGTGAATTGCCAGAGTTTCTTGGTGGTAGCTGTACATGCCTTGAAAATGGTGGATGCCTTGGATCTGATAGAGGTCCATGGAAAGACCCTGACATATTAAAGGTTCTTTTCTGTTATATTTCTGTTCATTCTTTGGCACACACTAAAAATGTTATTGCTGCACATGCATAGACACACTGGCACTTTGCTGATTCTCCAAGTTGTATAAATATAATTGGACTTTCAATTTTGAGCAGATGATTCTTCATGGTGAAGCACAATGTGCTAGGCAAATTGTTACAGTTTCAAACAGCGAGGGGAAGATTATTGCCTATGCTAAGCCAAGATATCCGCTTGTAAGAACTAAGAACTGCAAATATATCTGTTGTCATCGGTAAGTTTTCAGTTACTAATGGTCTTCTGGTTTATGTTCCAGGTAAAAGGAAGTGATACATCGACTGCAGAGTCTGGTTCAGATGTCGAAGACTTGGCTTATCCAAGAAAATCAAGCAACTACTTTAATAATCCCCCACTAACCCCTGTCCGCGAAGAGGTAAGCTCTAGTTTCTTGAAGGTTAACTAGGTTCTAATTCATTTGATTCCTAAAAACTACAGCAAGGGAATTCCATGAATTTATTTGAGACTTGAGGTTATATAATTATATAAAGAACTTTTATGCTAATGGGAAGTAGAAAAGAGTAGGATAATTGATGCAATACAGGAAAAAGCTCAGAGTACAGGTTTGTAATATGGAACTGCAACATGATTTGACCACAGAGGAGTTGAGTATAACAACTTGTTAAAGGGGAAGGTAGCAAGGCATGATAATTGATGGTAAGAGTTATGGTATAATTTGCAGTAGACTAAATAAGTAATATCAGTAAACAAGGAGTGATGAGAACAATTGAGGTTTGGTTGGATTTTGGTTGTTATATTCTTAACACATCTAATTTAATCTTTTAAAATGAGAAAACCTTATTTAAGAATTCAACTCACATCTTGGAAGCAATGTTAGTTGGAGAAGGTAGTTCAGATAAAATTGTTAACTTTACTGCAAAAGAAGAGGAGATCTCATAAAATTTTTTATTATTGCAATCATGAGTGTTTTATTCATGCTTCAACTTTCATGGTATTATTCTTTGCTTTGAATAAGAGAAACTAATGTGCATTTATAAATGTTTTGTGCATGTTGATAAGCACATCTGTGACTGTGCATACACTTAGAGTTAAACTCCTTACTGTCTCTCCATGACATAACCCCTAAAGTGGCCAAACTTGGACCATATTCTGTCCTAGTTTTCTTGTTGGTATCTGCAGAATATTCTCTATGAGGTTATTTAGTTATCCAAGTCAATGCTGTATTGCATCTAAAAACAGTTAAGAAATCCTTGAAAATCTTGATTGAACTTGCATTCTGAGTCTGATAAGAAATGTATAATTACCATGTTTAAGAGTGGGGTGTGCACCAATTGCCTCTATATAGAAGATCCAAGGTTTGGAGGGACACCCTTTGTATTGCACTGTTCTAGCTCCATGCTTGCTACTTAAGGCCTTCTAAGTCATTAGCAATCAAATGTTAGCCTCTTTGTACATAAATCATCTCTAAGTTCTGGCGTTGGCACAAATTAACAGAAACTAAATATGCAGGCAAAAATGACAGGAAAGGCAACTATGGCCTCCGGTGGCTCTTCTGAGTATGAAGACTGTGTGCCGATGGTTGACAAGGCAGTAGATGCAGGGTGGAAAAATCAAAATTCTAGTTCAACACTTTCTTCAGCTAACGGTCTGTGAACTAAAAGCTAATCTAAAACCTATTTTTGAACATTTACAATTTATTTCATGTTTGCATTCAACAATGACAAATAAAAATTGTATAATTGGTGGAGAGATACGTTTTTTTGGCCTATATCTTATATGAGATTATTAAAAAAAAGGCAACCCAGTGTACGAAGCTCTCACCATGTGAGGTTCAGGGGAAGGGTCTAGTATATGCAGCCTTGCCTTAGCTTGTTTTGTAAGAAACTGTTTTTAGGATTCAAATCCATGACTTCTAGATCACAAGTTAGCAATTTTATTGTTGCGTTAAGGCTCCCCTTCTCTTATATGGAATTATTCTCTGCTTTAATTGTATACTGCTAGCTCCTAGAGGCTATGAGGAAAAAAGATCTTGATCCACTTTCTTCTCATTCTTTTCCTGTTAATCTATGATAATGCAAAAAGTGACAAGATGGTTGAAGAAATTTAGAAGCATTTAAGATGAGATGCAATAATCTATGATCTGGCATAAATTATTTCATATTATTCATTTTAAAATTTACATTTGTAGATTGTCTCAGTGGAAAGGTGTAGTACTTTATTTTGCATGAATAAAATTGTAGTATCTGGTTCCATATTTCAGCGTCAAGGATAAGATAAAGTTGTTTGACTGGGTCTAACACTATCAGTGAGATGCATTAATCTAGCCAATTTGTGATAATTCATTTTATATTATGTTAGTAAATTATCTCAATTGAAAGAGGTGATTTGTATTAACACAAATGAAATTGTAATATCATGTTCGATATTCCAGCAAAATTCTATTTTAAGGATAAAATACAACTACAACTATTTAGTGAAGCTAAACATTACCCACATCCCAAATCATGTGCCCAACGATGAACTTAAATTTCAGTAGTAACACCACCTTTACCCACTACCCAACAGGAACAACATAAATTTCGGTAGTATTCTACCCCTTTAATAGTCCTTTCTTTTCATATTATTTTAATTTGAGCATGACTCCCTTTTAGGTCAAGGTAACACAATAAGTTTTGTATTAATGTAGATTTTTTCCCCTCAAAATAAGTTCTTAGCTTTTTGTTGATTGTTGATCTATTTTTTGCTGTTTCAGTAAAATGTATTCTTGGCTAATTAGAATAGCTTGCTTGTTACAGCTAGATTTCAGTCGCTGGACATGAGGAAGACTTCACAAGGATTAAAAGCTCAAATTATTGCATGGCTTGCTGCCTTCATTATGGCACTTTATACTATGCTCTGTTCAATCATTTGTCCAAACAAAAAGCTTCCACATAAAAGGGCTGAGTTTGATCATTACTGTCCGGACTTTGTTCTAGATCCTATGCCTAAAGAGGAATTTCGACCCCCTTCTCCATCCCCTACTTACAAAGAAGTAGATCTGCTTTCATCTGTTTTAAAAAGGTTGGAAGAGTTAGAAGAGAAGGTTGATGAGCTTCAAGCAAAACCGACTAAAATGCCTCTTGAAAAAGAGGAATTGCTTGATGCTGCTGTCCGCCGCGTGGATGCACTAGAAGCTGAGCTAATTGCTACTAAAAAGGTGAGCTTTACCAACTCTTTTGAATTGCAAGAACAAGCCTTTCGAAACCAATATAAATGAACTTGGATTTTGAGTCTAACAGTGTGCTCAAAATAAATTTTTTTGGAGACATAAGTGTCAACCAACATTCTCTCTAATATATGCTGTTCCCGTACTCGAACCTCCAGCAGCATTTTGCCTTTTCCTATATGTTCGCATTCTTGTCTTTCTAATTCGTTTCATTGACATCGTGTTTATCTCAATTATTTAGGCCATCTCTCTATTTGCTCTATACAATGCTACATCACCAGTAATATCCAATTTCTCTTTCTAATTCACTCATTCTTTCATTCCTCAATAAGCATTTGCAGTAGACTTTTTTCTAAAAGAGAGAATTTTTAAAATTGTTCTCTCAGTTGTTGCACTTACTCCATAATGGATTGCTTAGTCAACTAGACTATGGCAAAATGAGTTACTGAAAATGGTAGGAAATGACTATGCTTATATAGTTGCTCAAATCAGGAATTTGAAGTGCATTCAATACTCTTGTGCGGCATAACTTTTTACTAAGATGCTTGTTTATACTGTTTCTTCCAATTATGAAAGACCATTTACGTGTAAAAGTACCAGTGCTCTAATCTCTTATCAATATGCTGGCATGACCTGTTCATCTCTTGGAAGGACCAGTGCTATGATTCATCATCTAAACTTTCATGTTCTACTTGAATTTTTAGATTCTAATGCATTACGCGATTGTCTCGAATTCATTTGGCATTCATTTCTCTATTTGGTTGCAATGCGAACTGATCATGAACTGGATTGTGCATTGATCATCTCTTGTTGTGTCTGAGCAGGCTCTATATGAAGCTTGGATGAGACAAGAGGAGCTGCTTGCATATATCGACCAGCATGATGCTAAGTTTCAGGTAAGTTACATGGCAAAATGTTCTATGCCTTTAAAGAATTCACCTTCTAGCACTTGCAATCGTCGAACTAAATCGAATCGATCGTGAAGATTCAATCTGTCTCTTTCTTCTATTATGTTTGTGATCTTCTGATCGAAACATCTCCCCTGTTGTTTTGCAGAAGAAAAAATTTTCATTTTGCTTCTGAAAGCTAACGTGAGCTCAGCTCGAATCAAAATGCAGACAGATTCAAAGCATGTGTATGATATATTTGGTCGAGTCTGAACTCGTCAATAGTCGATATATATATATATATGCATATATAGTTTGTGAGTTTGCTATTTCTCGTGACCACAGGAGTTGTCGATCGTCACTAGTGTGAAATTGTGTGTATTATGTATGTTTAACATCGAATAAATTCTACTTGTGATCCATAGTTGGAGCACAAATGTGCTTTATTCAGATTTCACTGAAGTGATGCCCCTAGTCTTCTTAAATGATGTGTCTTTTTTCTTCATTGTGGCACACCGCAACACCAAGTAAAGCTTTGGATACATTTTGAATGATTACGACCGATGACAATGATCGACAAATCCAAGATTTAAACTAATCTTGTTTGTGCATTTACATATCATAATGAAATCATAAACTTAAAAAAGAAAAAGAAAAGAGAGATCATTATCTTCGCATGCAATTCTATTCCACCAAACTCACCTAAAATACCTTCTTCCCACGAGTGTTTGACAAAGGCCTCCTATTGTTAGATTAGATTGCGTTGAATATGGAAAAAAGTGGAAGCAATAAAAGTCAAACCAAATCATTTTTGTGGCATCAAGTCAACTGTTAGATTGTTCACCCAAGTCTTATCTCCCTACTGCGTTGGGTGCAACCACCTCTCAAGGCCCTTTTATCTCCACTTAGTCATTTGGTGCAACCGTTGCCTTCTCACCTAATATTCCCTATCCAAACCCTACGCGACTCACTTATCCACAACTTAAATTGTGTATTTAGTAAATTTTATAAAAAAAAGTTAAATCAACTAATCGTTCCAGAACCGAACACAACGCATTTGTCCAAATTTAGACCGTTCTGACTTTTTGTAGGGCTGGTCAACGGCCTCCTCTCCTTGAATATTTTATTAGAGTTGTCGAACGCGGACAATTGCCACTGGTTGAAGAAGCTGTGCCGTGTCCTTCCCGAGAGAGCGATTTGTCCTTCGCCGTCAACCCCTCGCCGAGATCTCCACATGTGATCGAGGTTGACTTGTGCTTCCACCGCTCCGCCGAACGCCAGGACCAAGGGATCTAAGAAAGTCAACTCTCGCTTGCATATATAAAGTCCTTTGTTCTCCGTCGAGATCCCGTAGAACTCCACCGATTTTCGTATCCGATTCCGATGGCCATCGGAGAGTGGCGTCGAGGGCCGACCATCGGCCGTGGCTCCACTGCCACTGTGTCCGCGGCGGTGGCGTCCCCCTCCGGCCTCGTCTTCGCAGTCAAATCCGCCGACCTCTGCTTCTCTGCCCCCCTGCAAAGAGAGCAGGCGATTCTCTCCTCCCTCTGTTGCCACCCCAACGTCGTCTCCTGCCTTGGCTTCGACGTCGCCGCCGGCTTCTACAACCTCTTCCTCGAGTACGCCCCCCTCGGCTCGCTCTCCGACCGTATAGCGGAGCGCGGTGGCCGCCTCGAGGAGCCGGAGATCCGCTCCTACGCCGGAGACCTCCTTCATGGCCTCGCCCACATCCACGCTGCCGGCGTCGCCCACTGCGACGTCAAAACTCGGAACGTCGTGCTATGGCCCGGAGGCAGAGCGAAGCTGGCCGACTTCGGGTGCGCGCGGTG